>WBNM01001965.1:263466-380253 GCA_013399055.1 Ramphastos sulfuratus
TAATGTTTTGTTTTTTTTTTTTTTTTTTTTTTTTTTTTTTCCTTAATGTATCTTCAGGCAAGGTTACAATCTCTACACTGATAGAAAACCAGTAGGATCGAATTGCTTTCCAGGGCTTGTAATGGGTTCCCATCTCATAATTCAATGAGCAGAACTGTTTTTGCAGCTAGAATCTGAACTATTAGAGATCAACTGACTTTATGCACTGTGTTGTAACTGCAGTGGGCACATAATGCTTAGGATCTTAGGATCACAGGATCACAGGATGTCAGCGACTGGAAGGGACCCAAAGAGCTCATCAAGTCCAAACCCCCCTGCCAGAGCAGGACCAGACAATCTAGCTCAGGTCACAGAGGAACACATCCATATGGGCCTTGAAAGTCTCCAGAGGAGACTCCACAGACTTCTCTATATGAGGAATTTGGTTTTAGCCTGGGGGCTAATTAACACTTCACAATCTTGTGGAAACATACGCATGCTTCTCGACAGAAGAGAAATCAGAAAAGGTGCTTTGGTCTTTTGTCTGTATCTTCCTCATAAAGAAAAGTCCTCCATGTCTCACAGTGTTTGTGGGGGGACCTCTAAACAAAAAAATATCAGTAATGAAGGTAACAATCACCCACAGGGAAAGAGAATTCAAAAAGGGTTGTCTTAAGCACCTAAAGGTGCTCTGTTTTACTGAGATAATGTGGTTAGGGTGATAGTTTGTCTTATGGTGTATAGCCTGATATAAAATTTGTTGATCTTCTTTTAAAACAGGTAGTAAATGCAGAGTAGTTCCTCACAATTCTTCTTTAATAATTATACAGTTACTAGCGATGGTAGTTTTGTGTTGGCTTGTTGTTTTTTTTTTTAGTGCAGGGTTACAAAGATGAACTGGTTTCACCTGGCTTTAATCAAATCTGGGATGTCTGGAATTACAGGTCACCACCCTGCCAGGCACCTTGAGAAGAACTGCTGTTTCAAATAAGGCCATTGCTGACATGAATGTGGACTAAAAGTTATGCTTTGTTAGAAAACAGGCATAACAACCAAACCAAACAAACCAGAGAGAAAAGCCATGTATCAACAGAATATCTCAATTTGTATTGGACAGTAATTTACAGTACATTAAAGAAAGAAGATGGTTTCATTGTCCAAGAAAACAAGAAATGAGACTTGTTGAAGTACATCTAATATGTTATACAATAATGATTCTCAACAGTTCTGTAGCCAAGCTGAACTTGAAAAGAAAAAAAAAATCTGGCAGGATGTATTCTCTATTATATCTACTTCACCCTGCTCCCAAAGTTGGCCGTAGCATCCTCCTTGCCTCTGCTGAGTGCAGCAAGAGCACTGAGCCTGGGCTAATATCTGGTTACACCTGACTGAATGTGCCCAAGTGGCTCCTATATCCATTCATTGTGCTCCCTACATTGTGCTCTTCCATTTCCAGGACTGTGATACAGGGACAGCTGAAATGACCTTCTGAAGTGCACAGCATGACAGCTCCACAGTGTGCCTGGTGATGCTAGACCCTGTGTGCAGAGCCACAGCTCATCAGGTACCACAAACTTCCTCTGGCAAGAGCTCATTTTAGGTCATGGCGCATTGCTCTCAATGTATTCTAATGAGGAGCAGATAAATGTTGATAAAAAAAATGGGTCTTCTGTTGATGGTAAAAGAAGCATATGTGAGTTAGGTGAGCCAGGTATGACTTAAGGTCTGCAGGATTTGGATCAAAAGTTGAAGTTACTATTTCTGTCAGTGGTGCTAGATAAAGAGGTGAAGATAACATCAGAATTCCAAAATTCAGAGGTTTGGTTTACATTTTGCTTTCATCTTCTGAAATAAATGAAAGCTGGACATGTACAGATTAATAAAGTGCAATTTTATCAGGTCATGAGTGGTGGTTGCCCATTTGTTGCCTAGCTATCCTGGGTGCAAATAAACAAACCATCCAAGGTAGGCATAGCTCTCTATGGTGGGAAGAGCTAAAATCTTGCTCTGGAAGATTTAAGTAAGGAGATGAAAATAGGTTCTGACACATTATACTGGGCTGTTCTGGCACAAAACTAGCCTTGGTTTTTGGCCAAAATTGATATCAAAATTACATTAGCATTAAAAAATAAACCCATCCAAGGAAAAGAGCTCAGAGATAAGACTGCAATAACATATGACAGATCTCTGTGTAACTCTTCCACCAAACTCTGCAGCACCCATTTCCTTGTGGAAGAGGATTGTTGGATTTTTTGGTGAGGATGGGAGCAATCTCTCTCTCACAATGACTACAGGGAAACTAACACTGCTACCAGTAGGGCTTGATATAGAAATTTCTACCTGCTTTACTCATTGCATCCTTGTGAGAGTCAGATGCAAGTTTTAATAGAGAACTGGAAGATTGAAGTCTCCAGTTAGTTCACATGACACAAAAGATTTTGTGATAAAGAAAGAAGATCAGAAAAAGGGAGGAGGGAAAGCAAATATCTAAGCATGGCCAAAAGATATCTGCACATTAAATTCATTTGAATCTAAATCTCTAACAATTTAAAATCAAACATCAACATTTACAATTATGTGAGAAACATGGAAGATAGAAGGAAAATAACAAATATTTTCCTTGTGTCTTCACTTATTAAGCATTGTAGGGGAGCTCTCATGCAGACTGCTGAGGAAGCCCCAGCCATGTCTGGGTATTTGCTTTTTGCAAGGAGTGATGCTGTCAATGCTGGTGTCAGGAAGCTTGTCCAAACTGCGTTCACTTCCGTGGGCATATGGAAGTCCGTGGCTTATGCCATGGGACAGCATTGGTCTGACTTGTACTGAGTAGTGTAATGATCTTGAGACAAGCACATAAAACACTGCAGAGCACATCTGGGTTCTCCTGCTTTCCAAATTTAGCTGCACAGGAGGAGTTGTAATTATTTTTTTCCCCCCAGAGCATTGAATACAATCCAGCCCTTCCACACTGCATGCTTAGAACATTTGTGTGGTGTGAGAATGTGATCCACTGTCTTGAAACGTATGTACATTACAATTCTGTGTACAGACCTAGTGAACCAGTAATGCTGGCAAATTCTGTCTGAAAGGCAGCTGCCAATAGACTACTCTCTTTAAAGTCTAGCAGAGCCTTTACAGTCCTCCTCCTGGATAAGCAGTGAAGTAGCATCTGTGCCTGCACTCTCATCCTGCACTTGGAGTGAAGCTTACTGTCATTTTGGATCAGCTTGCAGTCACATTATTGAACCCAAACAAAGAAATCTGGGCAAAAAAATGTCCTAAATAGGGCAAGATGCTTACATCAGTTAATGCTGTAGGATTCAGCATGCTGCAGTTTGCCAAGATATGAGTATATTTTTGTTTTTACTTCTCCCTGCCAAGCCTAGTTAAGCGCTGAGGCATACTGTAATGGGACATTGCTGTTTGCAAACATCTATAGGTGACTTTTGCTGGGAATTGGCAATTTCTGCATTTCCTGTCAATGCTTTCAAAGATGCGTTTGGCTGATGGTTGTTTGGATGTATAATACACAAAGTAATCCATTCAGTTTTTCATGTGTGTACTGTGCTATTTTGTGATAGGAATGGTTAAGCAGTTTGTGTATTGGGCCATAAAAATGCTTACATAACTATTTCCAATGCTGTTCGCATTTGGGGTTTATTTTTGGTGTCAGGGGTAGAAGTGATATTAGGATTCTTTTAGAGAAACCTTAAGCGTATTAAAAAAGACCAACAAACCACAAAAATCCCTAAACAAATTTGGCTCATCTTCAAAGCTGTCTCAACCCTACAGATGTGTTCTTGTTATGCAGTCTGAATAGTTTTCTTAGACCCCCCACTTGCTGGCTGAAGTAAACTTTCTCAGCTGCATAAATGAAAAAGAAATGTCATACTGAGTATGTTTGAAGGCTTGTGAACCAAGTTTAATCTACTGTCATCATCATTTATATCTTCTTATGAACACAGTATTTGTAGCAAAGCAGTTAATGCATTTGAATTACTGCTCTTCCATGCTTGATAGCCCTCACCATCCCAGGCACCACTGCAATCTGCATTGCCTAACATGGCTTCCCAGTAACTCTACCCAGTGCAGCTTCTTTCAAATATGCTTTTCCAATTCTTTTCTTTAAAAGCCTGAGAGACTGGAATAAGGACTCTCAGGAGAGATGTGTATATGCCAGTGAACAGGAGGGAAGCACAATAAAGCTGTTTCATGTGGTAGAAATTTCCAAAAAGGGGACTCTGACACCACAGAGATGTGATATATGTGGAAGGATAGAGGAAGAGGGCTGAGAAAACAAGGAGAGAGTGGAAGAAAGTTTAGGATGCAGCTGGCTCTAAGTGGTGTAAGATGTTTGAAGAAGATTTTTTAGACAAATATTATTTAGAAATGGATTATTCAAGGACAGAAGTTGTATGCTCCTGTCTGTGTGCAGAATGAAATGACAGCAGCACACTATAGGTGTTAGAGCCTGAGGAGGGACAAGGAAAAAGTGAGAGACTAGGTGAGGCTCTGACTGTAAATGTGTTCAGAACTGGTCCATTTAGTATCTCAGATGTGATGAAAGGCAGACTTGCAGATAAAGGGCAGTAGCTGGAAATCAAAGCTTTTAAATATTTCCAGGGAAAGCTGTATCTGACTCATAAAGGGACAGTTCTGTGTGGACTCTTAACTCATTTCTACCCCTCATCAGCTCTTTCTGTCTGCCGCAACAGTCACTGGAACCAGCTCTTCTGCTGAGCCGTTCAGCATTATTTGATTGCCATTAGTCAGTTCTGCTGATAACATCCATACAAATGCTAAACATCTTTCTAAAAAGAGTTTGCTGAAACAGCACTGGACCCAAGCTAGGAATTTGGTCCTGGCATCCAAACATCTCAGAATTTGTAAGTGCAGATTTTACAGCTACCTCACCCAGATTGCAGAAGGGTTGAAACTAGCCATGCTTTCTCTTAGAGCATGTTAAAAAAATGGTGGGTTACAGACGTAGTCGTATTTTGCATGTGTGCTGTCAAAACTGGACTAGATTGCCAGGTAGTATTTCTGCTCCTGGCAGGAACTAGGCATTCATCAGCATCATTGGTCCATAACCAAAAAAGGTATTGCTTGGAGGGGAAAAAAAAAAAAAAAAAAAAAAAAAATCTTTGAACCATTTTCAGTTTCTGCCGACAACTGAAAAGAAGAGGGAGCAAAAGAACATTTTAAAATTGTGGGCATGGAAGTTTTCCTCCAGTAGAATAAGCTGTTAGGTTTTCTTCCATTATACTTGGTTTAAATCCCAGTGCTCAGACAGTTAACCTTTATATAGAAATCACACTGTGTTATGGAGCCTGCTTAAGAGCACATTTATACTCATTAATTTGAACTAACAGAACTATTCCCACACATACTGTAATACACACTGAAAGCCTAGGGCTGGTTTTATTGGTTTTCTAAATCGAAGAGTTTATGCCTCCAAAATCCACCAAGTTGGAGTTCTGCTGGTGCTGTGTAATTTTGTGTTGCTATGAGCCCCTAAGTAATGCATAGGAAAACTCAGCAAGCTGTCGAATGGCTCACTAAGAGGAGACAGCAACAGGAAAGGGGCTAGGGAATAGGGCTTAACTTTCAAATGGTATGTTCGACCTCTGTCAGTCACTCGCTTTGCGCTGGGAGAAATATAAACGGAACCACTGGCCTTCTGCAAACTTTCAGAACTCTGTTTTGCAAAAACTTGCCATTTTGAACCTTGGAAGGAAAGGGGAACTTAACCACAAACTCCAGAACAGTCTGAGTGAACAGTCTGTGACTATCACCACACTTTTTTTGAAGCATCTTTCTCCATGTACAAAATGTATGTAGCTTCCTACACAAACCTTTTTGAGAAACTCCTTTCCTTTCCTTCAGTTCCCTTCATTTCATATAGGTTATACTTTTTTTTTTTTTTCTCTTTTTTTTTTTTTTGGTATGAAGTCATAATCCCAGAGTACCACCCAAAACCAAGGCAGTTTTTTGCAACAATAAGGATCTATGTTGTCTCCATAGGGAACTGAATGTATGACATAATGACCTCTTGAAATATATGTCCTCCTTTTAATTATTCTTACGTACCAGTACAGTTTTACACTGTGGTTTTTCACTCAGATGTAACTATCTACAAAATTTATTCAATCAAAAGAAGTCTAAGTGGGAGGAAAGTATGTCCTTATGTTGTTCAAAAAAACCTTTTCTTGATTATAAGCAGTACTTTGTCACTTACACCTGGGTTCTTCCCAAATCTCCGGCTTTAAAGTGAAATGCAATGGCTATTAGAAATTCAAACCAGCCATTCACTTACTGATGAATACCTGTGCCACTGCTCAACAAATTAAATCTGCAGGAAATGCTCAGAAAACTTCATTTTAAATAAGAAAATCTCTCTCCTTAAATTAATTAGATACCAATTAGAGGGAAAAAAATCCAGAGTATCTGAAGGTATTAGTAGACTGTTGGGTGATTTCTACTGGATTGGGGATAGTGGTTTGGTTAGGATATTTTTAAAATCTGGAGTTGTTCTTCTAGAGCCCTCTCTGCAGGTGTTCAGAAGGAGTCCTCAGCAGAAGAGGGAAGGAAGGGTCTGCTCTCAGTCCTGCTCTCTCATACTGTTGCTTCTGTTTTCCTTTCATCCACAAACTAAGGCAGCAGCTCCTCAGACTCTGTAGGCAATAAGTGCCTTGCTATGGATCCTAAGAAGTTACCAATGTCCACAGGGCCAAGGTGGGCCAATGCCACATGTGCAACCCTGAACATAATTATGTCCTGAGCACCTTTGCAACTGTGCCATACAGTGTCCCATGTTAGACAGCACTAATAACTGTGTAATGTGTCAATATACCACAAAGCACAGAGTCTCTGAAGACTCTGATATCTGTGGTCATACCCAGTGCTGATTTAGGGGGCCTGTTTATTATAATAGTTTGCTTAGTTCTGCTGATGCACTCTAATTAAATTCAACTGAATTATTGCCTTGTCTGCTACCAGCCTTCTCCCTCCCACAGTTCTCTGGCAACCATGTCCAGGAAAAGCCTTCAAAAGAAGCACAGACTTTCTTCTGCAGTCTTGTGTAATATCATTTCCCTTGCTACCAGGCAGAGCACTGAGATAGGCAAGGAGGAGCTTCTTGCTCCACCTGGCCTCCCAAATACTAACTTTGCAGGTCCCCATGCTGAGCAGAGCGGGATAGTAGTAGCAGCAGCAAAGGTTTCACTCGTATGTGTATTTTTAAGTGCATTAAAAATATCCAAACTCTAAAATGTTCTCTATCCACAGTCTAATGCAATGGTTCATTGTGGCTGGAATCTCTCAGCATCAAAGGTACCTCACAAAGCATCAGCAGTGCATGTCCTCCTCCACAGTATCCCTGAGCCATACTCTCAACACATAGAATCATCTGAAATTATGCAAGGTTCTTGGGTTTGCAAAACCCTGAGTGGTCGTGGTACAGCCATGAACCTTGTCTGGCCAGAGCATTCTTGACTGATGGAGCATTCACAAGGTGGGAGGGGAATGGAGAGCGCATTTATGTTAGAATTTCGCTTTGAAGACTGCAGGTTGTTCTACATATGTTCAGAAGACTCAAATGCAGTTAGTCTCATACCAGTTTGAAATGGTCAGCATTTTCCTGTGAGCTTCCTAGGAGTGGGGATTCAAATACATGCACAGGCTTGGCAAAATACTGCCCTGCTTTTGCTTTCCAAATGTGAAACTCCCACTGAAATCTCTTGGTCGCTTTCTATTGACTTCAGCCTCAATTGGAGCAGTTTTAGGAGGAACACTCAGGGTAAAGTTCCAGAGTGCTACAGGCAAGAGGCATTTTTTAAATCCTACTGCCACTTCTGGAAACTTTCATTTATATAAATGGCCAATACTGGGCAAGCATTTTCACATTGTATTGACGTTAAGGAGACACAGCTTATGCCTTGGCTACAAATGGTGAATGCAGCCAATTCCTTGACGATAATGACAGAAAATAAAGGTCTTCAGAAATATTAACACCTTTGCGTTGTGACTGACAAGTTAGAGTGGAATTGTGTAAATTATTTATTCATGGTATTCTTTGGACTGCACAGTGAGAAGTGCCTTGACTTAGCCCATCAAGTTCTATTCCTTTAGGGCAACCTATAGCTTTAAGGGAAAATAAAGTTTCTGAGTAAACTGTACTTCCCTCCAGATGGTTTCTACAGAGTTTTGGCAGCTACATGCAACAATTAGTACAGTTGCCCTTTTGATCTCACACACTTCACACAGACAAACCGTATTCCTCCAGAACTATTACAGACCATTCAGCTGATCCTTAACCGAGACAATAAACAGAATATCCTGACCCTATTGCTTGGGGGTTAGATAGAAACCTCTAAGAACATAGCTATTTAAAGAGAAGGTTATAGAGTGGACTTTCATAGTTCCCACTCTTGCTAGATTAGTAATATGTAAACAGCCAGTGCTGAACTTGGGAAAAAGGAGGGGGGGAAAAAAAGCATTTCTCCATGTCTTGGATGGAACATTTGAACATACATACCTCAGCTAGCGTGCACTTTTTCTATGCATATTCTTGATATTAACGATCCCAAGCCCTACTAAAACCTAGCTTTGGAGACATGGCAGCAGTTTCTCTCCCTTTTGTCCATGAAAGAGAGGATAGTTGAGTGTTGCAACACACATAAATGCAGAACTTTAAGTGGCATGAGGGAGACCTCACTAAGACAGGGGTCATAACAAAACGATACAAGGATTATTAGGATGATGCTCCCTGCTTTCTGATCACCACTGCCTTTGAATGGCCCCATGAGCAAAAGCTAGAAGGTATGAGACTACCTATTTCAGTTCCTTAGATCGTGACAGAAGTTTCAAATGCTGAATCATAAACAATAACAGAAATCTAAGATTTAAAGAGCCTTTTTCTGTTCTAACTTGATTACCGTACTCTTTAAGGCAGTGAGGAGAAAGCAATAGAGGAAATAATGCCACAATATTTACTTGTAGCATTTTCAGTTCTGATGCTCACAGCATAGTTGCTTGTGTCATTAATGTTGGTTTATTGTATCATATTATTATGTTATTAATGTTGGTGTATTGTTAGGAACAGTCTGAGTGTCTTGAGGAATTTCCAAGTCGCTGGAGTATATGCAGTAGAAAAGTAACATTATCTGTGCATAGCTAAGCCAGTGATGTTTCCCAAGTTTGAGGTTGTGTTTTTGGCAGTCAGTGCTTTGCACTGATGAGTGCAGGAGCCTGATTCCAGGCCAGACCAGAATAAAGCAAATGTAAAGTTTGCTCATGAAGAGATTTCTGTCTTATCTATAGAACTGAACCTGGGGGCAAATGTTTTATTCTTTCCTGACCTTTTCCCCCTTCCCTTTAAAACACTACAGTATCATGTTGATTTACAGCATTCTGAAAAAAAGTTGGTATTTTCTCTTTAAAACTATCCGGATTGTGCCCAAAACAGAAGATAATTTGGTTTGGTTTTATTAAAATCCTTTCTGGACTTTTTACACTGTAGCTATTCTTCTCAAATGAGTCATACAATAACCATTCCTAGTTTGTAGCCAGTTCTCCAAAGAAGCAGAAGAAAAAAGAAACAACTTCCTTTTAAGGGAATGAGACCTGCTTGCAATGATAAACCTCTTTCCATTTCTATTTGAAGACATTCTCCATAACCTGTGAATTGATAGTTGTAAAAACACTACCTACTTTATTTGGATTACAAAAACATCCATAGCTATAGAGCATTATTTAATGTTAACCCAAAGCATCTGTACATACAGCCACACAGAGGGGTGCAGCTGAAATTGCACATGGGACAGGTCAAACGAGCAGCTAGCTTACCAGAAATCTGTAAGAAACAGCTTGGATATGGTTTCATTTCAAATTGCTTAATATTTTAAATAAATGAGTGTAAACAAAGCTATTTAATATTGACATGGAATGAAAACAGTTCAGGAGTGTGTAATAGTATAAGTAAGCTAACAGTTTCTGTTGAAGTGCTGCCTGAGTCCCACAGCTCAGCATACTGCTTGAATGCTATTCACATGTTCTCAGAAGAGGGGCAAATAGCTGCATGTCACACACACCTGCAACTACTTCTGAACCTCAGAAAGCCACTGTTATTTTAACAGATACGGTGTACATCTACTCAATTTCTGTCCACAGAATGTCTAACAGGTATTTAGGTACCTCATTGTGTATTTCCTTCTCAGACTGAGGTCCTTCCAAACTTCTTCCATTAGCCCTGCAACTAGTAAATAACATTTTTTCTAGTACCATGTGAAAAAAAGGTTTAAAGATTAAAAACTTGGGATTACTTATTGGATTTTGTTGGGGATTTTGGTGTGTTGTTGTTAGGTTGTTTTTTTGGGTTTTTTTCTTTTGTGGGTGAGGTCATTTTGCAATTCAGAATCTCCAGAAATTTATTCTAATTTTAGTGAACTCAAGTAAGAACCAGATTTCAGTATCTCATACTTTCAGGAAAATAGCACATGTCAAGAGACTCCTGATAAATCGTGGCCAGATAGCCACAATTACTTTATTTATCTTTTCTAAGATGCTCGACTACAGGCTAAAAATTTTCAATGTATTAATTTTAAGTGAGTGTTACTGCATGCAACTTAAAATGATTCCTGGATGTGTTACTTAGTTATGGAATAAGAACAGAGTTGTAAACTAGCTAAAGGTCGAAGGGAAAAAACCCTGATATTAATTTCAAATGCAAAAGCAGAGATGAATTGTTGCAGTTGTGTTGCCATCCATTTAGCCCTGAACCCCTGACACCGTGGTTTATTAGAGAGATGGAGACAACAGAATTCTTTGTAGCACAGATTTATATTACCAGAGGAGCTACAGCAGACTTCTTCTGTGTTGTTAAAATAAATTAATCAAAACCAGCAGGGGAGCGTCCTTGAATTACAATAGTTGCATTATTCAGAAACTGTAAAGCCTGAATTTTTAAGGAAATCCAGAAGGCATGTAGCTTGGGAAGGAGCCAGCTGGTTTTTAATGCTGCCATTTTTAACAGTTCTTAATATAAGAAACTGGAGTATTGTTTCAAACACATCTTTGGCACACATTTTCTGATTTTCTTTAATTGTTATTATGTATTAGCCCAAGCATAATATGGCATCTCCTGTCCCAAACAGATTCTGAAGTATTTTAATGACCTTTGGCCCAAATCTGTGCCAGCTTTGAGAAATGTTGGCTAAGTGAAAGATGCCAGAAGGCTGCAGCCTGCACAATCATCGAATGCATCAATGCCACAGCAAGAGGACCACTGTCTCTGTCTTGTAGGAGGTAATCTTTTCCTAACAAAACTTGCACAGAGAAAAGGGACACAGGGTAAATTATGTAATCAAATCATAGGCACAAGCTGGAAATTCGTTAGGACACTAAAAGTAGTCCCTGTCCTTCAAATGGATTTTCACAGGCTGAAGTTATTGCTGGTAGTCAGATGCAAACAAAATCACAGATTGGCGTGGTATTATTTTGAGTTTGTAGTTTTAGCATAGGCAGAGCTTTTATAAAATGGTGCTACTAAGCATGACAAGCAGCTGCCACCACTCTTGTGGATTCCATTAAGTGGCAGAACTCCAGCTGACTGTCCTGGTTGGCACACAAAGGTGGCATGGCAGTCAGCTGTGGTCACACGCAGGAGGTGCATGGGTACATCTCTCTTTCCTGAAGACAAGGAAAGGAAGACTGAAATTGTCAGGACCTTAGATTTTTTTTGTAATGGAGGAGCACATGTAAAAAGCTTTGGGGTTTTGAAATCCATCATAGTTCCTGTGCATTATCATTTCACTAAACTTCCAGGTACATGTTAAAGTCAACTAGTGGGGACAAAACCTAAGAGAAAAGCCTACTTGCTTAAATAGTTTAAATAAAGTCCTGGATAATTAGTTTTTAAAATGTTCAACCCAGGAAGGCTGTGGATGGCTCTTCCCTGGAGGTGCTCAAGGCCAGGCTGGATGAGGCCTTGAGCAGATGAGTCTAGTTGAGTGGCATCCCTGCCCGTTGCAGGGAGATTGGAGTAGATGGTCTCTAAGGTCCCTTGTAACCTAAGCCATTCCGTAATTCAATGATTTTGCTGCTATCAAACATTCGTATTTTGAAAACTTAAAGATCTGAAACCAACAAGAGTTTGACAGTTCTGAAGAATACTGTGTTGCCCCAAATTGGAGTCATATTCTTCCATATAACCTTTTTTTTGTTCCTCCTGAGCTTTGTAGAAAATGCACTGCAGTCCTTCTAGCATAGTTCCATTAGTTTCTGGAAAGTTATGCCACTCTATACAGCGTTAATGAAATCAATGTTGGAACCAGAAGTCATGCTAAGCTTCCATTCTTTTTTCTCTTCTTCCAAAACTATAAATACAAGTAAAGATTAAGAAAGGTAGTTGAAAAATGTTATGGGACTAAAATAGAAAAAAAAAAAAATCCAATTTCACTCAGATGTTAGATGATAAGAAGTCTGACAGAATTTCCTAAAAACTGACAACAGAAGAAACAAACACATGCGAATGAACAGGATAGTCTTGGCTGCATCAAACATCTGGAAAACATAAGCACACATAAAAGAGCTGCTCATTTTGAGGATTTAATTTAGTAACTCATCCCCTTCAAGAAGATTAACATGTGGCTACATACTACATGCTTGCCATCAGAGTATTTCACCCCAGCGTAGTTGTAGAAAGTTTTCTGACAGCCCCAGTTACAGCAGCTTAGGACAGCATCATTCCCTCTCATTTTGTGTGCTCCTGTTGCTCCAACCTACACAAGATGTCCTGCCTGTTTTCCAACCATTAAATGGGATACATCTAACCCAGTTGCACTGTTACGGCCATATGGAACCTCCAAGTAACTTTGGTATGGACGAAACCAAAACTGTAATAGATCCTCATGACTGCTTTTAGAGTGAGCACTGCCCTTACTAGGTAAGAAAGCAACACACGACTGTCTTGTAGGGAGTTGAGGCATTCTTTGTTAGTGCTTCTGAATTAAGGCTTTGGCAGCTACAAACCCCACATCCTCCCTGTAGTATTTCCCTTTAGATGTATGCACAGTGTTTCAATCCCCAACAGAGGCCAAAGACTAGATTAAAAACATGAGATAAGTGCAGAAGAGGAAATGGAAATGATTCTGTCTTCTCTGCTCATGTGCATGATGCTTCTTTCAGAGTTTATTCATGCAAGAATAACTCTGAAGGAATATCTGACAATATGACAGCCTGGTATTCATCAATGATTGTTTGAAGGAGTGGCAGGAAACCTGTGCTAATGGCAAGGTCAACAGGCAACTCTGATCTGTGGCACTCTTGCAAATGCCAAACACTGAATAAAGGAAGCAGAGGCTAGAAGGAACTTGTGGAGGCACAGCTAGAAACAGAAAAGGCAGTCGTATGGGTCGCTTCTATCATTTTGTACTGGTTTCCTGAGCAAGTGCTTCTCGATGATTCACATCACTGTATTCACTGGGAATTGGTGGGTGATGTAAGCTCCTTAGCTCATGGCACTGTTTATAGCTGTCTAGAAAACCTTTAGTCAGATACAAATTTCAGCATATTGGTGATGTAAGAAGTCATTTAAAAATCAGCTGAAGATGGAGTGGCATTTTAAAGAACTGAAGAGGAAGGCAGAAATGTACACTGCTCTTTTTCACCTAGAAGATGGTAACCTGCTTTGAACTGCTTCAGAAGACAGAGCTTTGCTGACACTTCTCTTACTAAGACAATTTTGAGGGAAAGGTGCTGTTACATAAATTCCTGGGATCCTCTCAAGTTTCTCTGGGAAGCAGACTTTTTAAACACTGCGTAGTCTTTAAACGCATGTCACAGGTCAGCACCTTCATAAATTAAATTCAGTGTCAAGCATCAGTGTCCAGTTTCCTTTTAATTTTATTATTTTGCCCTGAAACTTACCTTTTTCTTATTAATTTAAAGCAAACATGCAGGAAGAGCTGCATATCAGCAGGGATTGCTTTCCAGTTCTTTTCTTTCTGCATGGGAGAAACCAGAAATATGTACACTGAAGTAAACTTTATCTCACTCTCTGTGACTGAAGAATGAAGCCTTGATGCCAGAGATTACTGCAGTTTGTGAGAAGAAAGAGAAGAACAAGTCCAACCTCACCTCATGCACACCATACCATATTCCACGCTTGCTCCATCAGCTTTTCACTCTGAAAGTATTTGTCCATGACTAACACCACAGGAGAGCAGCAAAGCTCACTGCATTAAAGAGAGGAGTGCTTCAACAAGGACAGCCTCAGCAGGTGTGACAGACATACTTGCTTCACATGTTACCTGAAGGATGCTAAGAGCATTTTGCCTTAAAGACTTCTTAGCTGTGTACTCAGTCAAAAGCTATCCACACAGATACAGTTATGGCAGGATCTGTAGTTGACATATTGCTTTAGGTTGTGACTTGACATGTTGAAATGATGGAGAAACTCGAAGTACACAAGGGAGCCAAGTGCAATAGCCAGAATGAAATTTGAGCACATGAAAGTATCATCTTGCCTGAGAGTGTCTTACAAATGTAAAACCAAAGAAATCAAAAAAGTTCAAGGAAGTTTGTAAATTAAACTAAACTCACATAATTTTTTTTAATTGGGTTTAAAGCAGTAAAAGGTTTTAGAGAAAGGCTTGGTCTGAGCTCATTTGCCCTGCTGTTGCCTGGAAAGAAAATGTTTTTCCTAAGAAGAGTTCCTTCCCACCCTTTTCAGTTTCAGCTGAGACTGTCTTAAAACATTTTCTCGGCGTCTCTATTTTTATCCCAGGATCCAGCAGCTGATGAACCATGCCAGGATTTAATTCTTGAGAGCTAGATGATGCAGGAATCCAGAAGGCCTGAATTCAAGCCTGATTTGAACAGGCCAATGCATCTTTAGTCGTTGCATGACTTAATTAGCACCCAATATCTATTTGTGCTAATTCCCAGTCTCTGCAACCTTTCCAGGCCTCTTATGCAAATCAGGCCTGGAAGCAAACAACAAGCAAATGACCCAGAAGGCTGGTACAGCGCTGGGCACCACTGTTCTCAGGCTGTGCATCTCAGTGCTTCAGTTGTTCATGGAGTAACCCTCCCCTCCCAAAAAACAACAGGCCACAAAGATAACTAGCTCCTTAGGCTTAATTATTGCACCCTTTGTACGGTTCTTGCCAGCACTGTTTGCCAGAAAAAGAGGCATTCATGGTCCTCTCACTACATTTACATTCACTTTTTCCTTTGTTTCCACAAACACAGAGAAAGAAAAGTATAACCCTGAGAGTTCAAGAAATTTCTGCTTTTGTCAACTGATGAGGTTTTCAAGTCAAATGTCTTTTGTAGTCACAAACTGTTCTGTGAAATCAGAAATCTTGGTAACATTACCCTGGTAATCTGGAAAATGGCTTTAAAATGTAGCACATCTGGAGCAGAATCAGGGCCTTTTGAGTACAGATGCAGTTACAGGAGAGTGAGTTGGATCACGCCTGTACTGACCTGTTATTTCAAAGCCATCAACTAAAAGTGGGTTTAACTGCAAAGCTTGGGTGTATTTCCAACACCTTAGCTGTTCAAGAATGCATTCTTGGAGTTGAATTTGGTGTACTTTGTAGGAGTTCATTCTTCATCGGACTAGTAAAATAACCTGGTTTTAGAAAAGCTAATATTACAGTCATTGCTGAAGTCATGGCTGACTGTGTGTTCAATAGCTATGTGTAGTATTACTACTGAATGTTCATAATGATGTGTAAAATAGGTGCAGAAATATTGTTTCCTCTTTAAAGGACTATGAGTGCCTCATTCTTAAGACCTTCTGAAATACTCCTTTTTAGTTAGCTTTTTTAAGATTGAAATATATTCTAGTTGTAATGTTTTGAAACCACAAATCAAGCCCCAATACAAATTTATGGAGCCCTCCTTAAGAGGATTACATTCTATTTATATGTAGAGAATAACAAGTAGAAGTGAGAGGCAGATATGGAATGATTTATTTAATATTATGATTTTTATTAATTTGTTGGTTCTTGATGAGGTTTAGATAACTATTTCTCATGTGACCTGCCCTAGATGATCCTGGTCTGGCAGGGCATTTGGACTGGATGATCTTTTGAAGTCCCTTCCGACCCCTAACATTCTGTGATTCTGTGATTTGGCTTGAAATGATCTGATTCAGGAGGTAGTAAGCTCAGCAGCAGCAGCTTCAGTAAGAAAACATTCGAGCTAGCAGCCCAAATTTCTTCAAGGTGTAACTGTCTTTACATTTGGTTACCTGAGATTTTGGGGACTGTGCATAAGAGCAGCATCTAGTGATAATCAATAGCATGCCCATGTCATGAAAAGGTGATGATTCAGTCTGGATGTAACAACACAACTGCTAATTCTCTTAGCAAAGAGATCTTGGGGGCTTGAAAGGAAACAGTGTTCTAGTTGTGATTTCCAGTTCAGTTTAATGGCCACTGTCCTCCCCTAGACACTCCTAAACATGCACAGCACATCTTAAAACTGTCTTTGGCTGACAGTGTGGATGCCATGTGATAGCACTTTAAATCTAATGTTTTGCTCTATAAACCATGAGGTAATTGTATTATGTATTATTGTAACAAACCCCTCCACCTTTGTGAAAGGCTCATTTTATATTGATCAGCATAACATACTAACTCCACTGACTGAGAATTTAGGTAAAACCATTCCAATTTCCTAGGTATCAAGTATTTTGGAAAGCCAGCGAGTGAAACTTGGGGACTTTTCATTGAAGATGTCAATCAGCTGCTTCTCTGTAAGAACCTGAAGCACTGAGTAGCATTAGATGTTGGAATTTTCTTAAAGCATCCATGTGACATGATAGTTTCTAATTTGAAGACTTTCATAAGCAGGTCTTACACTACTCATTCTGCAAATGTGATTTCAGCCTGTAGGAAGCTTGTTATGCATATGTGATAGTGTATTAAGCTATTCTCCCCTTTCAGATTATTTCCATATGCATGCTCTGTAATTAAATCAGTGGCTTATGGCAGTTAGTCTTTGTAGTGATCTCTGCAAGACAGGAAAATGCAACTCATGGGACAAAATGCTGATCAGTCTGTTCCAGCCACATCCGCCAAGCTCTAGTAGTTCAGAGGCTTCTGTGATGAGATTTCATGCAAAGCAGGAAGTTTCCTGCATTGCTTTCAGTAGAGAGGAAGTTCACTGAGAGTGATGGGCACTGTTCTAACCAAGTAACAAGTGCTGATGTCTGAGGCATTGTTTGCCCACAATTTTCAGTGAGTTCACTGGAAGCCATGTGTAAGCAAGTATCAGTACTTGTGTGGTTAAATAAAAGTGCTACCAAGAGAATGATAAAGCAGAGCAAGAACTTCTGTCGAAGAAGACAAGGATTTAGAGAGGGAAACAGAGATGATCTCTTCAGGAGCGTTAGTGGTGGTGGTTTAGTAACACTAGTGAAACTCCTGACATCATTCCCCTTAATCTTGGAAACATTTAGTATTACGCAGGTACAGACAACAATAATGCATTGCATAGATCTCCATGGAGCTGCTTTTCTTCTGCTGGGCTTTTTTGCAGGACCCTTAGAGCTTTTCAAATGTGAGGTCAGTTAATCTGTTGAAGATGCATCTACAAGAAGATGGCTGTGCCAACAGGAGGAGTTACTGTCTGACTTGTCAGGCCACCCACAGCTGCTCAACACACCTTTTCCTTCTCCCTGTCCAGACCTGGAGGTTTCTATACCTCAAGTCTTATAGGTGATCTTCTTGTGTGATTGTTCCCTGAGCTCTCAAGGAAAATGAGGAGAGTTACCAAAGCCCAGGTAAGTAAATTGCTTAAGAAATACCTGCTTGTGGCAACCTATCTATTTGCAGAGTTGAAGAAAGCAAGAGGGCAGTTACAACTAATCCCCTCAACCAGTGAATACCTGGGAGATAGGTCCACAGTCTAAATTTCCTCCTCAACTTATACATTATCAATCCTTTAACAAATAGCCTCTAGTTCCTAGCAATGTCAGTCTAGTACCTATTATTAGCAATCATTTCACTCTCTTATATGCAAACTGCAATGTCTTAAAGTCAGTGGAGTATCTTTGTCCTTACAAAAATTTCCAAGACAGCTTGGAAATGAAATGTAAAGTTACCAAATAACTTGGAAAAAAAGTTACATTGCACGAGAGTGTTATCAGAATACCCTGAGGTCTAAGGTGATTTTATTCTTTTGAAGGGAACAACTTCTGCTAGGCACAGAAACTGTACTAAGTAGATCCCTAGCAAAAACTGCTACACCCTTCTCACTGAGGATTTTTATTCATGATATCTGCTTCTAATTAAATAACTGCACTATATTGTGCATACTAAGGCCTGTTCCTTTAAAGCCAATGGCAAAGCTCCCATTGAGTTAATGGGAAAAAGTGTAATAACTCCTTTGTTAAGATTTCCCTTATAGCAATTTCAGCTCTTAGGTTTTTAAAAAAATACTCAGTCAGCAAGCAGCTCCTGATGCTCCTTGTATTAGATAGAGAGTACTGGGAAAGGGAAATTTGGTCTTAGTAAATTATGTTCCCCTGTTATTCCATTTGTCTTTCAGTTACTGTAAAGTGCTACAATGGACATACAATTGTCTTGCATTATCTTTATTCTAGAAACTTTCTTAAAATTCAATCTTGTAGCAATTTATACCATACGTGGCATGTTTACACTACAGAGAACAGACAAAGTGAAAACAGCAGTATACAAAAAACCATAGCTTACCTACTTTCTTCATAGTTTTAACCCATCACCAGTTCATCTGCTAATGAATTGTAATATAAAACATGTTTACAAAACCCAAAGCACCCAGCTTCCTAACTGGGACCATATTTCTAAGATACACTTACAAAAAGGCAAGTTTATAAAATAATGATTCTACAGCTATGCAGTCCAAGATGACCTAACTCTTTTGATGCATTTGATGTCCCATCCTAGATGTAGGAGGAGATGTCAAAGACTCGAAGGATTCAAAATACATTTCTGTGGAAGTAGAAAGAGGGCTTGTAGACCATGTTTCCCTGTTAAACAAGAAAAGAATATTCTGTGCTGTGCCCAGGGCTGCTGCACATGATAGCTCAGGGGACAAGCCCATTGGCTCTGAGCTTAGAGCCAGGTTTTCATTATAATTTACCTTCCACATAAGCAATAAATGAACCAGCCACTTCTTCACTGTTCTTAGCACCCTACTCAGAGCAAGGTGCTGAGGTGTTTTGAAGATTTTTGGCTTTCATGCTCAACACCATGTTTATTGGCAGGTAACCAAAAAAGAGCACTTTGATTTTAGTGCACACTCGAGTGTTTCAGTCTAAACGTGCATTAGTCTCATCCTAACATCCACACTGAGTAGAGACTATAGATTCTAATGAGATGAGACAGATGGGAAAAATTACAGAAAAGGAAAAAGAAATCCACTGTGTAACTTGTGTACATTAGGTCTGAAATTTAAAACCTTCAAGCTGATATCCAGGGAGAGGGGTTACTGCCAGTTTCATTCCAGACAGTGAACAGTGCTCATAAGTGCTGGTTGCAATCTAAATGTTATCATTTTTGTCCAGGGTTAATTCCGTGCAGAGAATTGTTCCTTTCAAATTTAAAGCTATCTGTAGAAATCAGTTTTATTTTATAGAGTGCTAAGCATTTAACCCATGAAATATGGCCCCTTAAAGTATTTTCTGTTCTAAATATTTCTGCTGTACATATGAAGAACATTGAGTTCTGCAGCTGGAGGAAAGCCCATCCATGATATGCAAAAATCTCTATCTGTCTCCTCTCAAACAATCTGACACAAGCCTAAAAGGCTTTGTAAACAACATTTCCTGTTGTGATATTTTAATGTTGACTTAGCCAAGAGTCTTGCTATTACATTCACATTCACAATAAGAATGCAATGGCAGAAAATGCAGAACAATGAAAGAGAATAATGTCACGCAGTGTGTTTTAAATGTTCTCAGCAAAGAAACTAAAATGAAAAAAAATGAAGCAAAGCTTTATACAAAGCGGCTAATATGATTTAGTAGGAATACACTGGTGGGTTTTGGTTTTTTTTTTTTTCATTTATTTAGTTTCAATCAGTGTGAATTATGTTGTTCATTCTGTTTCATTGAAAACTCTCCTGCTATGAGAGCTGGAAAAGTATCTGTTGGAAACGAGCACAAATGAACACTACCATGTACCCATGCTTGTGTGTGCCTAAATACTGTGGAGAGCATGCCAAACCCAGCTTGGTATGTACTTCTTTATATCCAAAATAGGGTATATAATCACGTGCTAATTCAGCCTGCAGTTCCTAAACAACTAGATGGGACTGCAGGACTTAACAGTTCCACTGGCAGAATAGCTGGAATGAAAGAGTTTGAAACTCACTTTGCTGCTAAAGGTGTATGAATATTTTTCCTCATTATTTTCCTAATTAGCAATGGCAGATTTCCAGGAATATAAACAGAACATTTCAGAAAGTTCACTTCCTTCTTTCGTTTTGCAAAATAAATTAACCTAATATCCATAAAGCTCAACCTCTTCTCAGTTTGCCAATGAAAGTTTTGTCATTTGCTACAGTCGAAGCTGCACTGTGTCATCTAAACATGTACAAAAGTGTATTGGTTATTAAAATGGGTCAACGCTCATAATGGAGTCAAAATCCCCTCCAGAAAAGATAGATAAATCCACAGTTTTCCACATCACTTCTGATGTGAAAAAATACATAAATATGCCTTACAGGGTTTTCTGAACATCAGCAAATACCAGCTGTGTCAGATGGCCTGAAGAGTGAATTTGAGAATAAGAGTTTGTCCAGGCTGCAAAAACAAACTATGTTTGGAAATGTATTAGCTAGCAGATTTAAACAAACAGTTTTAAATACAGTCCAAGTAAGGCAAGTTGTGTTTAAAATCATGTAGGTGAACTCTAAACTCCCTTCCTGCAAGAGTTCAACTGGCATGTTTTAAACATGGCTTGTTCTGTCTACTGCTAATGCATGAAGTTGTATTCAAACTCTGCTTAAAATGTTAATTGAGACAAATAAGGAAATACCAGCAGGGTCATGTTAGCTCAGTACTGAGCCTTTACTCAGCATGCTGAGCATCTTCATTTCAAGTACAGTGGCCAATAGTAAGACCTTACTTGACTATGCATTGACAAATATCTTTTCAGAAGCAGATGGCAAGAAAGCATCAACTTGACTCCAGGATGACTTCTGAAGTCATCTAGAAATGATCTGAAACACCGAACAGTCCCTTTGTCTTGCTACAAGGATGATTCCTAGGCCACCAGTGCAGAGGCAAGCAGGGGAGAAAAACCCACTGCTTCAGCAGCCATGGGTTATACACCTCTGTGTGATTAGCATTGAAGTGACCCAGGACCATAGGTATAACACAGCTGTATTAGCCAAGTCTGAACTAGAATGTGGTGACTAGAATCTCATCTTTTAATAACCTAGATTTGTGCTAGAAAGTGGTGATGGTGTAAGAGAAAGACAGGAACTTGAAAAACATTCCTTAAACCCAGCAGCTTCGATGTACTTGGTGGATAGGACAATTGTCTGCTCGTGTACCTCTCATATATGTGACAATATCATGCTTTGCTTTCCTAAGGATCAAAAGTATAACAATGCTAACATATCCTAAAGGTCAGCTTAGGGAAAGCCACTTGGGGTTGTTCTGCACATGTCCAGTATTTCAGACAACCAACCACAACAAAGCCCACCTCTGTGTGCTTCCAGCATTAGGTAATCTTGTTCAAACACCAACTTTTCACACTGTTGGTTCACATTGTTATCAAGTCTTTTGAATTTCAGTTTCAGGTTCCAGTGAATCCAAAATGATGAAACTGAGACTTGAACTGAAATCTGAGCATTTTGATGGACAAGTGCACAAGTCTAAAATGACCAGTGAGACAGTTGTCACGTGTCATTATTGAGCCAAAGCTAGAACTACTATTTGTGCACCACCACCAGCAGAAACTGACCAAATGGTCACAGACTGTAGAAGTTTTGCATGAAGCCTCCTTGAGGTTGTTAGTTTTGAATCCTGGATTACTGAAGTACCTCATAGGATTAATTAGAACTATAGTTAGCATTTACTAGACAATAGAAAACTGCATGA
This sequence comes from Ramphastos sulfuratus, assembly GCA_013399055.1. NCBI lineage: Eukaryota > Metazoa > Chordata > Aves > Piciformes > Ramphastidae > Ramphastos > Ramphastos sulfuratus. Next base: position 285,551 of record WBNM01001965.1, read on the forward strand.
TATTTAGTATGTTTGGACATAAGATAATGTTCATAGTATAGCAAGAAAAAAAAAAAATCAGATTGCAAAATCACATTGGTAAGAGTTTCCAAGTATCCATTAAGTTTTTTTAAGTAACTTAACACGTGAGAGGATAGGCATTGTACCTGTAGCTATGCACTGGAAAACTGGCATGGTGGAATTTAAAGGGAGGCAAATGCTGCTTTTCATCTTTAAAAAACTTTAGTTGAAAATTATGTAGTTGGAAAAGTACAGAAAATCTGTCAGCATCTCTCCTCATACATTACATATTGTTCCACTGCTGCTGGATCAGGGGGACATGGGGTGGATGCTCTGTAGGTCTAAAAGAAGGCAGCATGGTTCCCTTTGAAGAAACGCGCCTTGCCCAGCGGTATGTGCGCACAAGTTTCTTTGTATATGTTACGTACGGGCCAGAGTACTTCCAGAGCTGCTGTGAGCTGAACTCAACAAGTGAGGAGCCTTGTTGCAATATTCATTTGCCAGGTGTCTCAAGTGTGAAAACCACCAGCACAACTGCTCAGATGCATTCTTAAACATCTCTTCATTTTTAAGAATGCATCTGAGCAGGTGTCTCAAGTGTGAAAACCACCAGCACAACTGCTCAGATGCATTCTTAAACATCTCTTCATTTTTAGTGATCAGAAAAAGGGGACTGAATTTCCTTCAAAACGCTTAGAGGTCTGAGTCATGGAACTTACAGTCCTTGAATACTAGAACTATTTGTTAAGTTCTCAAACTTAAATTAACGAGAATTTGACAGGTATAAACAATGAGTTCACCAAATTGCTGTTTGGTTTAGGTAATAAATATGCTGTGAATAACAAACCTCCACTGCAACCAGATAATTTAATGGACTTTACATGGTGGTTGAATTTTGAGTCTAAATCCTCTATAGGACCGCTCTATTAAATTGCCTGCTGCTTCTCAAAGTATATAGTTTCATTGTATAGAACATAGCTGGTAGTGTTAAGTGTTAGCAGAAAAACTGACAGGACTTTCTTTCAAATGCTAGTCCAGAAATCCATCCATTATTTTGTACATACAGGTTTAATACATTTTAGATTAAAACCAGCAAGGAATTTTACAAGAAGAAAAATCTGTGGTAGTCATTGAAAAAGTATTCTTTCATACATCTCACAGTGGAAACAGAGAGGACATCACATGTCACTTTGCTCTTATATACCTTGAATTCTTAGCCATCTAGGGTCACTGTTGTGATTTCTCAACCATCTCCGGCTTTGGGAAAGTATCCTACAGCACAGTACTGACATGGTTTAGTGTCTTGGTGCAAACACACACAACTGATTTCCTTACAGCACACTGGTTTTCCTTAGCTTTATACTCCTGAATATATTTTTTTCTCAGTAATGTTCATTTACTATATATCCTTTTTAGCACAATATGTCTTTTGACACAGTGTTTAAAACAGGTTTGGTTTGGCTTGGTTTGAAGTTAGTATGGTATGTGTGGACAGAATATAGAATATGCAGAGTTTTTTTAACTTAAAATAACAACATAAGTGGACGTAACAGAATAAGTGGATGTATTGATCCAGGGTTGGGAGGAGAAGTGTTAAATGACCACAGAAAACAAGCCAAATGTTTTCAAAGTTTACTTACTTACTGAATAAGAGTAAAAATTGAACAAACAAAAAATGTATTTGTTATAATCTCACATCTAACAAATTACTGAAATGTCTTGAATCTCATTTAATGGTTGTAAAATTATGTGCTGGTGGAAATTTCCTAATTTTTGTGCTGGTGAGAAAAAATAATGAGTTATTTCTTAGGAAGGCAAAAGGTTTGTCTCTATCTCTCTGTTAATACTTTGCACAATGATGGAAAACAATACTTCATGCCCCAGGCAGAACTCTCACTGATTTTAGTGGAAATGCCGCTTGCATATATGGTTTTAGAGCTAGGCAAGGAACAATGGGGAGATACAATAAAGCCCCAACAGTGTAATAAAACAATATTTTACAAGGCATAAACCGAAACTAGTGAAACTTGCTCCTGGCAGCGATCTGCAGCGACTTACTTCATTAGCTTTAAAAACAGTCTCTTTCCTTTTTCAGAAGGGTAGGTGAGTGTGAGCTTGGGATTTTTGTATCCTGCCATTTTTTCTCGGATTATCTCATGTCCCTTCATTTCACACCTCTCTCCCTCTAGATCTGTATCACAACACCTGCGCTGCTCATCACCAGGGGCAGAATGCACTTGCCTCTGCACCAGCCCAGGGGTATATTGTGCTCAGGTCGTGTCAGCAATCAGGTGAGCGACCGCTCTGCAGCCTTCCCAGCTCCTGCAAACTGACACCAAAACCAGAAGCACACCGCTCTGACAAAATCTTGGGTGCTGTAAGTTGGCAATGTCCTCATGGAGCTATGTTAGTATGCACCAGTGGAGAAGCTAAACCGTATATTGAGGAGGGAGGGGAAACAAAACCAAAATCAACGAAACAAAAGCCAAAAAACCCCACCCACACCACCAAAAACCAACCTGACAACCCCGAACCAAGTTTCATTGTGTTTAGGAAACAACCTTTGGATTTGGAGCAGTAGGGAAATCACTGTGCATTATTACAACTAAACTCACCGAACTGAAATTGCTATGGGGCAATTCCTTATTCTTTCGGGAGTTAGTAGATTAATTTTTCACAGATAACAGATTAAAAGCTGAAAACATTTCCTCTCCTCCCAAAAAGGTCACACACAGTGTAGCTGCAGGCCCCCCAGCTCACCATGCCTTGACCTGCTCATGGTGCCTGACCTGAAGACCCACATCTGCACGCCTCTACCAGAGCCCGGATCCCTGGGGAGGATAGCGAAGCCTGCTGACAGCCTGAGTCTCAAAGCAAGCTGTGGCCTGTCAACTCTGAGGTTCAGGTTTTCAGCCAGATATTCCTGTCAATTTTCAAATCCCACTGATCTTTACTAACTCTTAAGTGTGGAGAAAGGAATGGTCTGGAAGTCATAAAGCATCCAACCCACCACATTTCAGAGACGTATAGGCTGATTCACATGTACCCCTGCAGAGGCTGTTCTGAAGTATTGTATTACATGGCTATTTGATTAAGTTCATTTGACAGAAAATGTATTTTTCTGAACGTTAATATATTTTACTGGTGGATTTTCCCGTTAGAAGTAAGGTACAACTGTTACCATGTATCTAATTCTCATGTCTCAAATTAGTGGTAAAACAGAACCCAGACTTAAGTGTCACAGCCTACAGTGTGAATATGGGGGGTGGTGGGGTGGTGTGGGATTGTATAGCCTATTGTCATCAGGACAGCTAAAGCCTAACCAGAATCTCGTGTTCAAACTACTGTGCTTTTTACTTTTGGTTTTACATAATCAAGGCCACTTGCCTGTTACAGTTACTTACAATTATTTCAGTTCTAGTTACAAGTTTTCACTAGATGGCAGGATTCCACTGGCAGCTATCAGGGGCTTCCCTTCCAAAGCAACAGTTGCCCATCCGTAGGAAAAAACTTAAACATGTTCAAGTTCTGCAAAGTACCGAAAACCCCAAAAAAATTAACAGTAACGAGAAAAAATATACAGACGCTCAGTAAATCATAGCTCTGTTGCCGAATAATATTCCTATTATTGGCTGGAAATCACTGAAAATAACAGTGAAATATGTTCTTTTCTTGATAGAGGTACTAAAAATAGCTTCTTTTATAAAATGAGGTAGACTTGCTGCTTCTGCTCATCATGGAAAAGCTACCACACCCAGTAAATTATATTTAACTAATTAATAAATACATTGACTGCTTAGCTAAGTTAGAGCTTAAATAACTAAACTCAATGTACTGCATTACCAAGATACTAAAAGATGATGAGATGCATTTTAACCTCTCTCAATTTAGCAAGGCAGATTGCATTGTATGATGATCAACCCCAGTACCATTTCAGCCAGTGGTATTTTGCTGACCTCGGGGCGCTGGACAAAATTTGTCCCTCTTGTCTATGGGAACAGAATGCATCTCCATACGGTTACATAAGCCTTAACAACCCTGACAAATCTTCGTTGTCGCACCAGTGGAGAAGCTGTTGCAATAGGGTGAGAACTCATTTCTAACAAAACTACTTTTTAACTATTGTTTTTGAAATTTGGGGATAGCAATTTTTAAATTATTATTCTGAATTTGTACTATTTGTTTTGTTCTCGTAGTTTTTTTTTTTTTGTGTTGCTTATTAAATATAAGAGGGAATTTTTGGCATCTATTAATGCTGCTTCTAAGCCTGGATAACTTTCCAAAACCAAAGATAACTCAGCGTAATGCTTTCCAAGGGTTCCCAAAATAGTGTGAACGTTTTCTCATGATAAGTATGTATTTATTCTATGCCTAGAGTAGAAGAAGTATCCTAAATAGATGACTGAAACGGCATTTCCTAATACGAGATTCAGTTTTGTGATATGCCTGCTGCATTCAAAAGCATACAGAAAGACAAACATCATCTCACAACTCCAAACATGTAACATTTAAGACAATGTATGCAATCCTTGCAAGCTACCAGAAAATAACCATTCCTTTTTCCTGAAACAGACCTAATCATACCTGTAGAATTTCTGCAAACCAGATTTTTAGCAAAACCAGAGATTCTTAGCAAATTCAAAGAAGCATCACAGTAAGATCCGCACTAACCCACTCCCTGGAAGCAGCATGTATTTAAACAAACTTCTCTTCGCTCACGTCCACAAACACCGATAGCATCTTTCTCTCGTGCTCCTACCTTGGCGATTTGCAAAGGCTGCTTTTGCTCCTTGCCACCTTGCAATCTAAAGCCCCAAGGTGCCCCTCCGCTCATAGCAATGCAGAGATAATCCCCCGTGCCCATTTTCCTGGTGCAGTTAGGCAGCATTCATGTACAGAACAACATGTAACTCTTTGTCTTGCAGATGTGCAGCGAGCTGGAGATCTGCCTGCCAGGCAGAGCTGGAGACCCAGAGCACCACAGTGCTGCTGCTGCTGTGTGCCGCACGAGCCAGTGCAGTCATTCAGAAGACCGCAGGCGCTCCCTCCGGGCGAGGGCACAACCCACTCTGTCGTCACGGTCCTACGCTCAGCCAACCTTCACAGTGAGTAGAGACGAGCAAATGCTCACAGACAGCCTCCGCCATGAGGCAGGGAAAGCTGTATTTAAACGTGACTCTAATGACAGCTAAATCAAAACAACAACAAACAGAAGTGTACATTTCCCAGGGACAATTCAGGATATAAGTTTACTTCGGTAACTGCTGCCAGACAGTTTAAGCTCTAATTTACCCATTTCTTGCCTTCATGCTCCAAACAAAGAAGAAGGTAGATCTTGAGTGAAACATCATATACATCCTCTGGGTAACTGATACACTGCGATTGATCTAGGGTTATGATTTTCACCTCTACCCCACATGTGTTTTCTGCAGGACTGCAGGTGTGAGGAAAAAAAAAATTTAAAAAAAAAAAAAAAAAAGTGTTATAGTTTCCACATGGTGGAATTGCTTCTTTTGCTGTATCTCTCTAACCTCGGTGTAGTTTAACATGCACTGCTATTTATCAGTGACCTCAATTATTACTGGACCTTTATAATAGCTGGTTGCCTTTCCTCCCAGAAAGGAGAAAAGGATTAGTGGGGTGAAGTATCAGATCTCTCTACTGATGCTGTCAATGGGTGGTTTGCATTGTGTCATTAAAGGGCAACCTTTCTATAAGCATGTAAAAAAGATTCAGTAGAAAGTTGATTTGGCAGTACCTTACAAGACCCAGGTTCAGTTCTCTTCTCCTTTGCTGACTAGGGGTAATGCAGATTGTAAAGAGCTGAGCTCCTCCATATCTACTTGGAGTGGTTTAGAACTGCTCAGCAAGGGATAGCCGAGTGCTAACAACTGACAGTGTAAGCGCTTCTACTCACCTCAGCACAAAGTCAGGCTGCTTGGCATAAATCACACTGCATTTTGAACTAAAGGAGAGTGTTCAGCAGGTGGGAAAAATGTCTTTAACAGATAGACTAGTTTCTGAAACAAACAGCTCTTGCTTGGAGATCCAGGTTGCTGGGGGTTGATGTGAGATTCCCACAGCCTCAATCCACTGAGGTTCCTGTATGAAGTGGTTTTGGTTGGCTAGCTCTAGGTCTTCAGATATGTCAGGGCAACAGGCAACTCTCATCAATGAAGTAGCTGGTAACCAGTGTAACTTAAGTCCATGTGTCTGTCAATCAAGTGTCCCTGAAGGGACAATTCCTTGCACTACACCAATCTTCTTTAAAGATCATTGTGCAAAATGTCAAGGTAGAGACAGGATTTTCTGTTAAACTGAAGTACTATGTCTGGAAAAAGTAAACAGGCTTTTAATATTTTACTGGCCTCAAATATTACATATATTAATATTAAAGTTACATGGTTCTCTAGGAGTTAAATCATCTTGTGGAAGTAATGATTAACAACAGATAACATGATTGGCACTGTAAGATCTCTGCTCAAAAAAAAAAAAATTCTTTTCTTCTGTGTTTGTGTATATATATGCTGTAGTAGTAATTACTCCAGAACAAGTTGTGAAAGAAATGCAATAATAAAACAAAACAAACCAAACAAACAAACAAAAAACCCCCACAAAAACCAAGCCCCCCCTACCCCAAAATCTTTAAGAGTATCCCAGTATAACAGCAAAGATTTGGGGACATTTAAAGCTGGTACATTAAAACTCATGTACTACTCTGCTTGAACCAGCCCAAACTATGGTCCTGACAGGAGAATAAAAATAAAAAACTCAACTTTTTTTCTAGTCAGTATGTTGAGAAAGTTTTATAACAATTCCAAACAAATTACTGCTTTTTTTCCTCTTCTGGTAGAGAATTTCTTGCTCAGTAGTAAGAAAAACATTTATGTCTGCAACTCAACTATTCCATGATGGGGAGACCCAAAGCTTCCTATGTCCTAATCTAACAAATAATACTCCATAGACATTAACTCGCATTTGCTTTATATAACTTCCTTTAATGCTTGTGCTGCAACATATCTTGCTTTTTAGTACTAGTCTTATCTTGTACATTCTCTGCATCCTTTGGGATTTCTAAATGCTGGTCAGAAGCTGGCTGTCATGATAAAAGTGGAGTCATTCATGAAGTTTATGAGATTTTGGTCTCTGTGGTGTCCATAGCATAAATAAATTGCATGAATTCTGAGATTTTTTTTTTTAATCCACAGAACAATTTAAAGCTAATGGCAACCACAGCCACTTAACCACCATCACCATCTCCATCATTTCACTAAAAGTTCTAGGCAACAACTGATAAAAATGCTATGTCACAAAATACAATATTATACACTCAGCAACTGACAAATGCCAGAACTCACCTAGCATCTGTGCCCAAATACAAGTAGAACTGTGGCTTGAACCTGACCTCTATATTGAGACCTGTATGAAAAAAATTCCAGCTCCATCCTTTGCCTGCTCATCTGCTTTCAAGAACTGTCAGTCAAAAAATCCAGCACGTGAGCTTTGATGAGCTGTGGTAAACTCAGCAGCCATACTTGGACCAAAGTGAGGCCATCGGCCTTAAAATGTTGTCTTTGGTAGTAAGTGGAAAATGGTTGCTTAGGAGAAAGAATAAGAACATAGAAAATGCATACTCCTTTCCTCAGGCAGCCTCGAGTGACTCCCACTCAAAAACTTTCTAATCTGGATGCAGTTCTTTTGGACTTAGTAAGAGTTGTGAGTTTCTCTTCCAAGAACGTCCCATGCAAGTTTCTCTGGAGTTCCCATAACTTTTGGTTATCTATAACATCGTAGGAAGTCATTCCTGGCTACGTTGTGATACAAAAAACCCACCTTTTCTTCTTTGAATCCAGACCCTACAGACTCATTCAATGTCCCCTGCTTATTGGATCACAGGCAGCTGTGACCAAGCAATTCCCAGCCACAATTTCCAGGCAGTCATCTCAGTCATCTTTTTTCAAGGGAAGAAGATCACAGTAATTAGTCACATTTTCTACAGAAGCTGCCTCCTACCTTTCATTATCCTTGTTGCCTCTGTAGTTCTACCACCTTTTTGAGCTGGGGGCCTATAACACAGCACAGTCCTCAGGCTGCAGGCTAAATGGACTGCAGAAAAAGGTGGGATTTATACAGTGACATGGTATCATCTCTTGTGTGTTCCAGTTGCTAACACCTGATTTGCTTTATCAGACATGGCTGAGTTGATATTTTCATAGAATTATCTTTTAAAATCTTAAAATCTTGTCTGACAAAAGTCGCTTCAAAGCTCATTGTTTTATAGGTGAATTAGTAGGTTTTTGTCCAATGTGTATCACCTTATACTCCTAAGCCATGTTATGGCATGGCTGCTTAGTTTTCTTAAAGGCCTCTGGTGAAGGAATTTATTGAAAGGCTTTTGTAAAGCCAAGATCAATCAGATCACCCTTATGCACATGTTTTTTGATCCCCTCAGAGGCCTGCCTTACGTTTGCGAGGGAGAGTTTCCTCTTCTGAAAACCTTTTTAACTCTTCCCAGAGAAGTCATCTTTACCCAGACATCCACTGCTCCTTATTATAGTTTCCCTCTGTTTGCTTTGTGTATGTATCAGGCTGAGTGTCTCGTTTTCTGAACCTCTCCTGGCACACCTTTGTTAGAAAACAGCACTCTGTCATCTCAGGCAGCAGTTTAGGTGAGTCAGTTATTCCAGCCTTGGATTCCTTCAAAGTTGTGTCGTCTTGGTGACTACTCCTTAAAATAATTTACCTCATCTATTGTCACTTGTCCATATATTTTCTTTTCTTACTGTAATAATATTTTGTGATTCTGCACAATTTTAGTTTAAGTGTCTTTATCTAAAATCTGATTTATATCATGTGGTTCTGTAACTGAGTTCAGAAGACATCCTACAGCTGTGAGAAGAAATAAGATGGATGTTTGTCTTTCATTCAGCAATAAAAGCAAAGCTGTCATTTCACCTACAGTTTCCTACCACAGTATCCTGGGTCTGTGGATTCTTTAAAAATGCAAACCTTTCCACCCATTCCTTAGTAATGAGGAAGAGAGAGAGGGAAAGGAGATATCATGATCTCTAATTTATGGGCAGCATTCTACTGCTGTAAATATCCATATGGTCTGACTTCCTCCTTTTCATGCATTGCATTTTCCTTTCCTATCTTATTTTTGTTCACATAAAGTCAACATAATCTAGTCCCCTAAAAATGCCTGGTTTAACAGCTTTCCGGTACATTCTAACTGTGTTATCTGTAAACAATTTCATAAACTACCCAATTTATTGTAGGATGTGATTTTAGCCAAATGGGAGAGTCAGCAGTGGGAGGAAAAAAGGGACAAAAAAATGGCAGTGCTTTTTTGTTTGTTTATTAATGACATGGGAAAAACTCCACTTGTAAATACATAGATAGTTTAATGTGACAAGATAAAATCACAGTCATGACACTTAAGGAAACATGACATACAATCTCTTCCAATTGAAGTGAAATGACCTCTTCTGATAGATCCCTTCAAATTAGTTAGGGTTTTTTGTTTTGGGTTTTTTTTTTTGGTTGGTTGGTTGGTTGGTTTTGTTTTGGTTTTTGTGGGTTTGGGGTTTTTTGGGGGGGTTTTTTGGGGGGTTTTTTGGTTGTTTGTTTTTTTTTTAAGTGGCTTTTGCATGCTGGGTAATGTAAGGCAACATTGCACATGTTATTGTCCCAAATCATTCCCCAACAACATACCTTGATTTGTAGTAATAGAACTCAGTAGTTGCATAAGAAGTGATATAAAATTCCGAAGACAAGCTTTTTCCCCCCCCACACCTTAGAGAAGTAGAAAAATACATTTCTGCTTAATTCCATACCCTTCTTCTGACTTTCGAAGCAATAAGGAACAGAGCCACATGGAATGGATTTAATTTTCAGAAAAGTTATAAGATGACAGACAAAGTGAATGAAATATATTGATGAGAGTTCCAAATGCACAGCTCCAGCTAACATTCATTAAAGGTGATTGCTCTTCATATTTTCCCATCTAAATTTTCTTGTCCTACAAGACAAATCAATAGAATCCAGATGTATTCATTGCATGAGGAACTTTGCAATGCAGTGCCAGCTAAAGACATGGAGCGTTAAAGGCACTGGAAAACAGTTGTCTGTTCCTCTTAATGGTAGACTTCGCAATGGTCACAACCGTGCCTTTTGTTACAAAGTTACAGACTCTCTTTGTGACTCCTGAGCTGACTGCCTATGCAGTTTACAACAGCCATTGTTCCTTGACAAGATCGTCAGTCACATCACACTCCAGCACTTGTATATGGTTCGCTAAGAAGACAACTTATGTCAGCTGAAAAGGTTTAGGATATATTATGGGGAAAAAAGCCCAACAGGTGTAAGAAGTCACTTTTCTCCAAAACACAGAAAGAAAGTTGATATTCGTGAGCATTACTAACTGCTAATACAATAGACAGAAATGAATGTAGAGAGAGTTCCCCTGTAACTCTCCAATTCAGCATGCCAGGATGCAGATTAATGAAGATCTCCTCTCTAAACATATGCCTAGAAGGAAACATATCACCAGCCCTCTGTAGCCAGAGACCTGTCACTGTTAAATACACCATTAAAAATTTATAGAGAACCCAGGTAAGGAGACGAGAGTTTCGAGAACTCAGATATTTCCTTGGTGTTTATCCTACCTGTTCCTACCACATCCAATCCCAAATACTACTGGCTGAAGATAAGAAGACTTTTTTCCTTCTTGGACTCTCAAAGTCTTTTGAGATTCCAGATGTGCATGTATGGTCCCACCACATCCCAGCTGCACACTACAAGAGCACTTTTCTTTCTCCCACTCCTTTGGAAGTGCAGGCAGTCTGAAAGCACCCAAGGGGTCTTATAAAAGGACCCAGCCAGTAAGATAAATGAAAAGACAAGGATTTCAGAATGTGTCCAAGAACTGTATGTAAAATAGCTACCAAGGCTCCCTAAAAGTTTGTTGTGAGGAAAAAGTAAAACGCAGCCACTGCAACATTTGTGAACAAGGAAAAATGTTTGTGACACTGGAATAACTACTTTTCTTCTAAAGCTTGAAGTAAGGATTTGGGATAGAGTTCACGTTTCCAGGTGTCACTCCAGTCCTGTGTTTACTTATCACTGTGTTTTAGCAGGCAAAAACTAATTTTCTCCTGCAGTTTGGGGAGACCCTTAGGTGTCTATCTCCATTTAATTTTGATTCCCAAGAGACGGGATGACTACATTTTGGCATCAATAGATGGGAAAAGTCTGATAAAATATTCTAAAGTGAGTAGAAAATATTGTATATATTATTTTCTTTCTGGTTTTGGCAGGGAAATGTTGCATCCTGTTCTTCTTAATAGAGCCTGCAGGGATCAACATTTAACTTCTGTGCCTTTGAGCCTTGAATGGAATGTGCATTTAAGTAGATGTTCTGTGTTCCTTACTCTGCTCTTTGAATTGTCATTTCAGGGTGATGGTTAAGTAATACAGCACCCTTTTTATCTACCTGTTCATCTTAGTCAGGTTTTATGATCTTCCCTCTTCCTACTGAAAGAACCTAGTGCAAGCATTGCATGCCTACTTATTGGGCTAGACAAATACACCATGCTAGACTCTCCTGTGATGTGCTACAGTGAAATGACTTAAGAGTGACCATACCATATCCAGTTAGAAAATGTGTTTTAATCCTAGCTGAACCATGAATTAGTTACAAAAAGTCTACTAGATCTGGATGTAATGGTTTAATGCAGAACTGAAGATCAAAGAGATCTTGAAGTTTTAGCATTAGCATCATGATCTGCATCAGATTTCATCTTTTAAATGTTATTTCCTGTTAGCTAGCATAAAAGTGACTGACTCCCTTTGGCTTATTGCTTTTAAAGGGCTCAGTGACTGATTACATGCATGGCAGCAGTCCAGCATAAAAATCGCCAATTTTTGCTTTGCAGTTTAAGGCAGGTATTGTTCATCACTTGGAAGGCTTGTGAGATGGAATTTATTAATACTGAAAACAAGAATGGGAGAAGCAGGGAAACTTATAATACAGAACATGTCTCGGGAAGCTTGGCTGCCATTCTTGTATGTGCAAATTCACATGTAATTTTTGGGCCAGGCCTGTGAAATGGGGAGAAGAGCCACTACACAGTGTAACCTTGGCAAACCTACTTGAACTTCTGGAAATCTCTGTTGGTAATTTGATAGTTTGAATCCTCCTATAGTACCCTGTTCTTCCCTCTGTCCTGCAAAAGCAGCAAGATCTGTAAAGCAGTTTCTAACATTCACTTCACAAACACAGTGAAGCATTTTGTTCAGCGTCTGCCCCAGCAAGTCTGATGTTGGTGGTTTGAAGTGTAGCAACTAGCAAAAAGGACCGTGCATGAAAAGTTGCTATGGCATCAACTTAGGTCTGCAAAAGGCTAAAAGCATTGCTTGTTCTTTGCATCTGGATGTTTCTGTTTAGATTTTAACAGAAAAACAGTAACAACAAAGAAGATACAAAGACCTCCCTGCCTGAATTCTTACTCCCCCACGCAACTAACTGCAATAGATTAAGAAGCAATCCAGATATCTTCATTCCTGGCTACAGGAACAGGAATTCCAATTCCCTGCTTTAATAGCTAATTCTTTTCCAAATGGAGCAGATTATATTAGAAAAGCCTGCCCTCCAACCCCCCCGTGATATTTAACCTCTTCTGATCTCACATCCTCTCCTGTCCTGCTGCAGTTCCAGCTTTCTCAGGTTCTTCTGTCTCTGGTACAGGCTTCTGCTGATGGTGGCAATCCACTGTTTAGCTGGCACTGGCATGGATCTGGCAGATTTCCAGACAACTGCCAATGTCTGCAGATCCTGAACAAGTGGGCTTCATGGATTTCGCTCCTGTCCGTTGTTATTTTTGTGCCAGCTGCATCTTCTGATGCAATGGATATTTTTTAATGTAATGCTGATTTTATTTTATTTAATTCTGGTGTAGATTTTTGTTTATCATGGTGGAGGTATCAATTAGTTTATATTAAAGGTATCCAAATACCACAACACCATAGTACCTCCAGTATTTTTCCATGCTCAGGTAAAAGATATTTTACTTCTGCATTAATAGTGGTGTACAGCAGCAGCACAGTAAATTTGAGTGCAAATAACCTTAAAAGTAGTTGCATCTTAAGTAATTTCAGAGTGTCTTTGAAGAACTGTTTTTCTTATGCAACAGATTAATTCAAAACTTATGAGCATTTGTCAGTACTAACAAATAGAAGCCAACTTACCCTGTTTGGCACTGGAACAGGTTGCCCAGGGAGGTTGTGGCTGCTCCCTCCCTGGAGGTGTTCAAGGCCAGGTTGGAGGAGGCCTTGAGTGACCTGTACTAGTGGGAGGTGTCCCTGCCTATGGCAGGGGGTTGGAACTAGATGATCCTTGAGGTCCCTTCCAACCTTACCATTCTATGATTCTATGATTCTATGATTCTATGAGATATCAACTGTCAGAGAAAGGAAATAATAGCATATGAGATGCATCATTAACTGGGCTGTCCTGGATTCACTGGGGCAGAATCCCAGGCCAGTCATCTTCTGCAGGCCATGAGCAGTTTGGAGTCAGCCAGGGCAGCTGACAGGTGTTGACCACAGATGTGTCCCAGACTATGAATATCACACGTGATGGGAGTGGGTGTTGGTTATCTTTTACTTGGGCTTCTGCTCTTCCTCATCCTTCTGCTCATGTGGACTCCTTTCCTGTATCCTGTGGTCACTGTACATTTGTTGGGCTGAGTATAACTTTATGTGTTTATATTGGCATTGGTATTAGCTTGACTTCTTTTCCCAATTGCCCTTCTTTATTTGGGGAGGGGTCACTGGGTGATAGAGCAGCTGCTTGAGTTTGGCCTCATATGTGGGCTAAATATAGACATGGACAGATGGAAAAAACACTGTAAATTCATCCTTTGCCTTCCAATAAGAAAACTGAGTAAGTCAGTCAAATAGCTGGTTTGTTGTGAAGCAGTTACTTTTTTCAAGTGCTAGGAAGCATACATTTGAGTGCTTTTCTTCAGCAAGACTCTGCTAACACATCAGAAATCTTATACATGGCAGGAAAGATAAATTGACAGCTAATGAATGTAAAGCTACTTCAGATGCTTTAGAATGTAAAAGTGAAATATATCTAAGTGTGAGAAATTCTATACATTCAGCAAGCAAATGTGGACAGGATAGTATAACTTTCTGCTATCCTTTCTCAGACTGATGGCTTCATGTTTATTCCCAGTGCTTGGTATATTATACATTATTCATCAGACTGTAGTAAGTTCTCATCTGTGCTTTTGTATTACAGTTTGTTATGTAGCAATTATGGCAAGGTAATCAAGTCCTGGGTTCTTTTCTTCAAGAACTGCTAATACAGTCTTCCACTCTCATGCATCTTAGACAGTACTAAATTAATTTTAAAGGCCAATTGAAATTCCCCAACTGAAGCATCACAGTGGATTTCTCAGAACACCGTATCTGTCTCCAGTAAATGTTCCAGATCGAGTTGCCAGAATGTTGATTTCATTAGAAAACCAAAATAGCAACAATCAGTGAGAGCAAGCAGAAGAGCCTCACAGTTTGCAGATACTGACAAATGCAGAGGCTTGAACTAGCCAGAATGCTTATATAAAGAAAGCAGCCATGATCAGCTTTATAAAGGGCATTTGCTTTTGTGATGCATAACTTGCAGAGAACTTAACCACATGTATACCGTAGAATGTTTTATAATCGTTTCTATTTTACTGAGTTTCAGGGGGGAAAAAAAGTGGTATTAGCTAATAGGGACCAACCTACACATGAAATCAGGACTTTGGCTTTAAGGCAAGAGCTCTTTTCATAAGGCACAGTGTCTCTCCTAGGCAAATAATGGCATTAAATACTTTTTCACATAGAATTTTCCTCCCCTAAATATTATTTTTTGCTTTGCAAATATGCCAGCAAACTTTACCCATGCTTCAAGGTAGGAAATGAATACCCTCTGTGGCAGTTGATTCCTGCCTGATTTTTGGGGGAGTTAGGGGCCATGAAGGTAAAATGGTCTGTCATTGTGGGCTGACCAGTTGCCAGGGATGTTTGAAAGGGTTGGGGCAGGCTAGGGGTGACAGGATTTTAACATTACTGTATTTTTTTTTCTGCAAAGCAGCAGCTACATCACCCTAATATTCTGAAACTCCTTTGCTCTTTGGGTTTTCAGCTGATACAAGGCAGTGTTTGAAGGGTGTATTCCAATAATAATTAGTAAGATATTCCAATAATAATTCCTAACTGCCACTGAGACTGTTACAGCAAAATATCAGTATTAACTCCTGATGTACCCTTATTTATGTTTCTGTGCTGCTTGGGTTTTTACATTAGAAATGTAACTGAGTCATGACACTGATGTAATTCTTCTTACAGGAGTGCTCTGTTTCCTGAAATATTAGAATCACAGAATGGTTTGGGCTAGAAGGGATCTTTAAAGGTCGTCTAATCCAACCTAATGTCTTTCATTTTAGATCTTTCTTTTTTCTGCATGTAGCATTTTTTAGTCTGACTTCAGTCAGACTACTTCTTTTATTTTTTTTCATAAAAACATAATCCTTCAAAATTTTACTGCTTCTTTTATTACCAAAGTCTTTACTTTCATTTTAAACAAAAATAACCTTTGTAAATACTAATTTCCATTTTGCTTGTAAAGTGCTTTACAGTAAACTGTTTTCCTTAGATCTTAACTATACAGTAGACAAAACATTAAGTAAGCTTTTAGTGATTATATGTAAGCAAGACAGGAAAAGAAAGTCCTGTTGTTATGTAAACAGCTATTAGGGCCCTTCTGGTGTTGTGCAAAACCAAAGCTGTTGTTTTGTCTGCAGGACATGAAAAGAAAAAGACAGTTTCAACATAAGAAGCCTTTTAAAGTGTAGAAACTGGAGTTTTATAAACTATCCCTGGTGATGAAATATTTTTTTATTTTTCTTTAAAGAATATACCCAATATTGTCCACATCTTCCCCTAGAGAATGGCTTGGGAGATATTTTGACTTTTTAAAAAATCCATATAGCACTGAAGTGCAGGTATTTGCCTTGCCACAGCTATGTGGTAACACAATCAGTGTTAGCTGCTACAAAAGCAGTGCCACAGCTATCACTGTGAGAAATACATTCCTGTAGCTCAAGTATGCCAGGGTGCTGTTCCCGTGCTTCCTGGCAGCTTGCACTGAGGCCATAGTTTCAGAATATCCTCTAAATGAAAAGTTGAGGTTAGAAGGTAGGTTTCCTGGAATCATGTTGCCTTAATGCAATGTACTGTGAGAGACAGACAGAAAGCTCTGCGCTGTCTGTCCTTGGAGGGGGGGTGGTTTATGGACCACTATTAGTAACTTCAGGGGATGGATCAATCTCTAATCATTACAATAATAATACATATTTTAATGTTAGTCTCTGAAAGATTTAAACTAGCCTTCTCCAGACCCTGTGTTGGTCCTGCATCAAACAATCTCCTGAGCAGATGGGTGACTCTTTTATTTGTTTCAGAACTAATAGAAAATATTAAGTGAGAACTTTAAAAGTCAGATTTTAGAGACAGAGGTTTTGCTGGGGGGGTAAGTAGATTTACACAAACTCTTCTATTTACCTCACCAGTACTAACTCCAAATTAGGTCTGAAATATGGGAAATCAGAGTAGTTTTCAGCAGTGCTGTATAGGTACAACTTCAGGAGAAACTGATGAGGAAAGGTAATTTAAACTACAAGATCTTCATTACTGATAGTAAATGAGAAGAAACCAGTCTAGTTCCTAGTTTTATGATGCACTTTAATTAAAATGCAATCCTGCTGTCTCATTTTAATGAAATTAATTTCCAGACCAGGAATGCACTTAAATCTGTAATGGTGTTTCCACATTTCTGAAATAGGAAACAAAAAAAAAGTGACTGACCTGGGTTAACAAACCTCACTCTCTCCCCACACAGACGGAAGGGAAAGTAACACAGAGATGTCACATGTTGAAACTGTAGATAAACGCTGCTTGTAGCTCCAAAACATCCAGCCTCTGACATGTTGGGTGCCTTCTGTCTCGGTGTTACAGCTTTAAGAACAACAGAAGCAAAGCTGCATCTTAAAGAAAAAAAGAAAAAGGGATACGTTGATGTATTTCCAGAGCAGGCCTCGAGCAAGGGAAGAACTGACAATGCTATAGCTTATTCTTGCTCTTTTGCTGATCTC
This sequence comes from Ramphastos sulfuratus, assembly GCA_013399055.1. Lineage (NCBI taxonomy): Eukaryota > Metazoa > Chordata > Aves > Piciformes > Ramphastidae > Ramphastos > Ramphastos sulfuratus. The sequence continues at coordinate 302,755 of WBNM01001965.1, forward strand.
ATCTTTCTGTTTCACCAGAGCTGATTTCAGAGAAGAGAAATCTGATAGTGAGTGTTCAGTGGCCAAGCACCTGCATAGTCCTTTAGTGCTGAATTATCCATAGCTGCTCACCATTAAAGGCAGTGAGCTAGAGACAGTAGGACTGATGGGACAGTGACCCACCTATGCCCACAGCAAAATAGGGAATGTCCAGACTTAAAGCCATTATTTTCCTTAGTGAAAGCATTTTGTATAACTGAAAGTAGTGGTATGTGTCCTTGTAACCAGCAAGAGAGATCGGGACAACGGGCAAAGCTACAGCACAGCACTGACCAAGGCATTGCTTTGCATCCTGCTTATGAATCGGTCACTGATAGTTCCACAGCCAAAAGCACATTCACTTCAATTGGTGCTTTCACCTCATAGACTACATTTTCCATTCTGATTAGACAGCTGTGAGAGATGAAAGGTTCTGGTTTTTCTCTGACATTCAGCAGTATTGGCTCCAACAGCATATAGAAAGCCAGCTTTTCTTACTTGGTGGTGAACCCAGCTCTGGGTTGCAAGAAGAAAGGCAGGTCAAGACTTGTTCTCAACCGCTTTGTGTTGCTTGTGGGGCCTTGAGCCCTCTCTGCTGCCAGCTTCTTCTGGAGCCCTGTGCCCTTGCTCAGCACCTCGCACCGTTACACCCAGCGCTGCTGTCTGGCACATGGCGGCAGTGCAGCTCGCCTCCGTACAAGGAAGGCATTGAGGCACTGGAGCAGGTGCAAAGAAGGGCCTAGAGAACTTGTCTGATGGCAAGGCTGAGGGAGATCGGACTGCTTAGTTTGAGCAAGAGGCTGAGGGGAGACCTCATCTTCTACAACCACATGGAAGGACAATTACAGAGAGGTAGGCGCTGGTCTCTTCTCACAAGTAATTAGTGATAGCAAAGAGGGAAGGGACTCAAGGTGTACTAGGCTAGGCTTCGGCTAGACATTAGGAAAAAGATGTCACTGAGAGAACAGTCAAGCGCTGGAGCAAATTGCCAAGGGAAGCAGCTCAGTCACCATCCCTGGACGTGTGTAAAGGTTGCCTGATGTGGCACTTGGCGATGTGGTTTAGTGGTAACCTTGGTAGCGCAGGACTAACGGCTGGCCCCCGCTGACCACCAGGGTCTTTTCCAACCCGGGGGATTCTGTATACCCACGGCGCTCGGTAGCGCTGCCCGCCCGGGGGGGGTCACTTCCCCGGGGGGGCGCGGGCAGCCCCGCGCGGCTCTGCCCTCGGGCTGCGGCTTCGCCGCCGGCACCGCGCAGGCGCCGCCACGCTGGGCGGAGGGNCGCTGCGGGGCGGGAGGGGCGCTGCCGTCGGGGCAGCCCGAGGCGGGGTGGAAGAGGCCGCAGGCAGGTGCTGCCGGCGGAGTCCGCTGTTCGCGAGCGTGTCCTGCGCCCAGCGGGGCGGTGGAACCTGTTGCGGTCTTCTCGGTGCAGAGAGAAGTGTTAGCTGTTTGAAGGGTTAGCGCTGAACTGGAGTAGCAGCACGTTTCAACAAGTGCGCGTGTAGCAGTTTCCGTCCTGTGTGTGCGGGCGGGCAGATGCACCCACACTGCCCACAGCTTAGTTGCCAGTTGAGATGGCAGCGTGCCCCGGCGGGGGACAGCACCTCTCTCGAGATAGTCTGTGTCTCTGAAGAACAAAAAGTGAATAGTTCACCTCCGGTTGGGTAAGAGTGCGATCCTGTAGTTTTGATTCCCTTCTCCTACATGCACCGGTGGAGTTTTGCATCTTCACAGGGATGGTGCAGGAGAGCATTGCACAGGTAGGGATGTTGCAGTAGAGTATTGCACAGGTAAGGATGGTGCATAGAGCATTGCACAGGTAGGGATGGTGCGGTAGAGCATTGCGCAGGTAGGGATGGTGCGGTAGATCACAGGTACGGTTATCCTCTGGAGAAAAAAGAAGAGAAGCAGTGCGTTAACAGCAGTGAATTGAGTTGTGGAAGAATCCTGGTGTTCATGTTCCCCAGGCTATGTGGTGTGCGGTAAACTAGCGTTAAGAGAGGCTGAAAAAACTTTGGCTGTCGTTTTGTGTAGTGGCATTTGTAGTAAAAATCCAGAGAAGGATCGCAGTTTGTCAGACCCTGTGGTCTTTCCGACGCAGTTTCCAGAGTGAATCTGTCTGCCTCTTGTTGGAACCTGGCGCTGAAAGCCTTGGGGTGATCAGTTTCTATTGATGCTCTGGGTGTTGCCTCCAAACCGTTTTCGTCCCGGGTTGGCATATATGCATGTCCTGAAGGGATTAAATATGCTCAGAGTTACATAAATCCAGAGCTGTGTTTGATACAGCTACATCATTTGGCGTATGGGTAGGGTTCCTGCCTCTCTTCAGCACAGCCTCCCTGTTTGTGCTGTCTGTGGGACGTTTGACGTGGCAGGATTTGTGTGTGCAGGCTGTAGAGGAAGTCATTTTGCCTGTGTGCTGTGGCAGCTAAAGGTGTCGGCTGTCACAGCTGCCTCAAAGTGACAGTCTCTGCCTTTATATAGATGTTAATGTACATTTGGCTATGCCAGGGTGTAGGCAATTTAGTGCTAAGTTACTGTCTTCTGGCACAACTACAGCTCACACTGCCACGTCTTTTCTGAGGGTGGGGGAGGGAAGAAAGTATGGCTGGCAGCATGAAGCCTCTGCTTAAACAGTTTCTCCATCTCCCTGTGTTTTCCTTGTTAATAAATAGAAGACAACTCCTTAAGATTAGTTGTCTGAAGCAGTTTAATGCTACAACAGGGAAATCTTGTGCTGGTGTACAGAGTTACGCAGGCAATGTGTGAGGAGGGCTGGGCCCTATACCCACCTCAAAGTGAGCTCTTGTCTGATGTGGAAGATGAGTTAAATTGTTGCCTCTTTTGGATTTGTTTTCCCACAAATGTGTGTCTGATGTGAAAAGCCCTGAGATGGGTTTTCTGACAGTCTCAAACATGACTCCATTAAAGTATAGGAGGTTGGGAAAGCTATTCTAAAGGAACATGTAGCATCTATAATGCTAGTTTATATTATGTATTCTTGGGGATGCCTGACCTGTGTACTTGGGACTTTACAGGAGCAGTAAGTGCTCATCCAGGGTTTGGATTCTCAGCATTTCTCAAAACAGGGCATCAGGAAACTTAGCAGAATTGTGGTTTTCTTGAAGTCTGTATGAAAAAGGACTTCCACATCCTTTTTTGTTCTCGAATGTGTGTTTTTGTGGGAACAGAGTTCATAGCCCTTTAAAATGCTTTCTCCTTTGCAGATTTTTAAAGAAGACCTGATAGGAACACGGGGCATGAGAATATTGCCATCATGAGTCAACAAGGTTACGTTGCAGCTCCTCCCTACTCCCAATCCCAGCCAGGAATAGGCGGCTTTTCTGCAGGATTTGGATCACCCAGTTCTTCACTTCACTATGGCCATTATGGGGACCCCAACTCCTACTCAGCACCTCAACCAGGTACAAATTTGTCTTAGAATAATGTTTTCAGCACCTAGTCTTTCATAAAGTCTTTTGCTTGCCTGTGCTGACACAAAATGCTGAGTTTTACACTGCTGCTGTGATGGGATCCTGTGCTAGCTTTGTTATTGTTTGGTGCTCAGGTGTTGATGTAAGATGTGTGCTAGTGGGTATCTGAGCTTTTTGTGTGAATTCAGTTGTCCAGGAAGCAATAGGCACTGGTGCTCAATGCTGTATTATGAGAAATACCTAATGTGGGCAAATACAAAAGGGGTGATTTCTGGGAATAGAGGGATGTTTCTCATCTCATACATGTGGCCAGCAAGCTCTCAGAAATAGGTTGTGTTCTTTGCAATAGAACTTCTGTCCTACTGACTTCTCGTGCATGAACTTGCCTCTGATTATGAGCTAGCGTTCTCCTGCTTAAGCTTGCTTCCTTGGTGTTGTTTGGCTAGTGCACGGTGAGTAGAGCCCATCTAATTTCTAAGCACTCAAGAGACAAGCAGAGGGGATATTTGCCTTATTTCCACCACCATAATCATGCCACAAGTAATGTAGTTGACATGAAACACATAAACATGGCTTTGTTTCTCTGCATCTCATTAATTTTAACTTAACTGATGTACAGCTTCAGATCTTTCAAGACACATAATGTGTATGTGGTGGCTGAAGCACAAGAAAATAGTAATTTGAAGCCTGCAATTTAAGCCCGTTTTGCTGCAAGTCATGCATACAGCGGTAAATATATCTGAAATATTCTCTAAGACATCTAAAAAAGGTATTTGTTAAAATTTTCAATGAAATTCAGAATATGAGTTATGTTAAATTTAATGTTTGAGGTGATGGAGCAAGCTGATGAGAGAACAAAGTACCCAAATATATAAACATTTTTCAAATAGTCTGTGGTGTCCTTGATTTTTTGTGTTATGACTTCTCTAAAGTTTATTAAAGACAGCAGGATTCATGTTACCTTAATTGAATCTTGAATGTAGTCAGAAGCTAAAACTGTTTCTGGTAACTGGCTTATTGGAATACTTGGGAAAAATACCAGTTTTGGTACCAAACACGTTTTTGATGCTAGACAGATTTAAAGGAAAAATAAGAAGTAAGGATGAAAAGCTGTTTATTCTGTTCACATAAATTGTAGTCTCTTCACAGTGACTGTTCTAGAGCTGAATTCAGAACCACTTTCAACACAGATTTACAGATCCCGGAAGTGGAGGCTTTTTTTTAAGAAGTTGCTCCAAATTGTCTTTCTGATGGTGGTCTCTGCTTCTGTCTGTAAAGATATCTGGATGGCAGGGAATTAGCAGTATCTCAAGCTGAACTGCAGAGTCTCTTCATTCTTGGTTACTTCTTCTGTTCCCTTTTGAGTTCTTTCACTGGAAAGTTATAAGCTACTTACTGTATGATTCCTATCTACTCTCTGTCTTTAATACCTGTCCACCCTTACAGAATCACAGAATGACTGAGGTTGAAAGGGACCTCTGGAGGTTATCTCATCTCCAGCCCTCTTGCTCACCTATAGAGCTGGTGTTGCGATTGCTAGAGCAGGGCTGGGCACTTGTATTTCTTGGCAACCTTGTACTTTCTTACAGGCTTCTTACAATAAAAGTGCTTCTTCTTTTGCAGTCGTGTCAAAATCAGCTGTGCCTTTTGGATCTTCAGCTCCCGTTGGGCCTCTACCTCCTGGTACACATCAAATCAGCCAGACCAACATCCAGAATGGGCCCAGTACAGCAGGGCAACAGCCACACAGGTGACTTTCACAAATTAATACCTGAGATCTAAGCTATTTAACCTCCATTGCCTCTCTTTGATTGCTTCACTGTCATTTAAGTATGGCATCTCTGTTATATTCAGTAGTGTTGACTTACCCCAATTCTGATCTGGATCTTCTGGTTCCCTGTGAGATTTTTCTAGAAGCTGGTACATGTCTCTCTCCGTAGTTCTTCCCTCACCCTCCTCTCTTGTTGGGATGTATTTCTTTCATTGTGGGATCTCTAACAAGGCTCTGTAGGGTACTTTAAAGACATTTTATAATGCCTTGAAATAGCTAGGCCTCTCCTCAATTTTAGAAGCAGTCATAGGAAAATCAGTGTAGATCTTCTCTGGGAGACCGAGGTCTTGTTTCTGCAGAGTGAAATAGTTGGGTAGAAAATGTCTTTAGAAGCCACAAGTCTGTTACTAATTTCTTTATTTTTTTTTCTTGCATTCAAGTTTTTCCATATCTGATAACCATAAAGTGTTTTTTCTTTACCTGCATCATCTTTTTGCCTCTACTACAGGGAACTCCTTAACAGTTTCTCTCTTAATTTTCTTCTCTTCGCAGATTTTTCTCCTAATACTCACCCATCCCCAGTAGGGAATCTTTCTTTGTAAGCATGGGAAGGAGATGAAATGATGAAATACGTGTTTCCTAATCATCAAGCCTTCATAGAATTATTACCACTCTCTCTTTGCCATGGCTCACTCAATCTTCTTTGTTTCTAACAATAGTGCAAAAAACCTGTGCTGTGGTTTTGGTTCGTTTTTTTTTTAAACAAGTGTGCAATGCCCTCATGCTTCATGACTGTTGTATATATTTTTTGACCAGAAAACTGAATTTTTGTCCAAATTAGTTGTTTCAGCACCACCCTTGTGAAGGTGTGAGATCTTCTGGAATCATGATCAGTTGATGTAATTTTTTTTTCATAATTGCACTAATTTGTCCTTTTAGGTTTCAAGGTCCTCCACCTCCAAGCAATACGGGACCTTCTTATCCTCCCTACAGCCATCAGACACAACCAGCCTACCCAAACACTGCATCCATTTCATCTACAACACAGCTTGTCAACCAACTCAGCAGCATGCAGATAAATAGCTATGGTAATCAGTTTGATTTGATTGATTGTTTTTCTCACTTCAAGCTATTAAGACTATGATAATTAGAAGCTTGTCGAGTATCTTTATAAAGAGAAAATTAAATCTTTGCTCAAGTTCTTAGATTTTCTTAATTTCATCCTAAAATCAATATTCTTGGGTTAATTCCGAATTAGTATTTGATGAACTTCCCCAAAAGTCAACTATCATATCAGAGTTTCTCTGGTTTGAAACTATCTCATTCTTCTTTGTTGTTTGTATTTAAAAAAAAATTGCATTTATTTTGAGGTTGAAATATCTTAAACCTAAGCTAGGAGGTAAAGATGTGATCATGTGCTTCTTTCATGTAAATTATTGCCCACCACTGATCTCCTGCTTCTGAGTATTTCCTGGTGAAATCTACTATTTAATTTAAAATGAGTGGAATTTAGTTAGTAGCTTTTTTTGGCTGAGGCCAGTGTGTTTGGAGGGATGAATTTTTTAAAATGAGGATGATTTTGGTGGTTGATAACCTTTGTAGCGTGTGTGAAGGTGAATGTTTCAGTTTAGGCTGCACTGATACTGCATCTTTCCCTACCTGAACTTTACAAGTTGCTGATTTGACTGGAGTGAAACCTTCAGAGCTACCAGAGCTACTCTGCTTGTACAATCATTTGTGGAAAAACTTATTTTTTTTTTTAATCCTTTCTGCCTTCAGCAATTATCATGTAAAATGTAGTATCTTTGCTTATTGTGCTACATGCTGCAAGGCTGAGCGACCCTTCAGACCACCGAAGACACGAATCTTTTACAACTCTGCCTCTGTGTTGGGTTTTGTTCAGATTTGTCCTTAACTGTAACTCTGAGCTGGTGTAACTTGACAACGTGCTGAAATTCACAGCTTGTAAAGCTCCTGGAGTGATGTTTGTACCAGCTGAGAACCTGAGCTAGTGTTTTGCATGTGAATTTTTTTCAGTTAACATGTCTGACCGAAGATGCATTTCAATATTTATCCATTAACGCATTGATATATTTTACTCCAAACGTAGTTTGGCTTACTTTTTTAGATTTCTTGAAAATTATTTGGCTGTAGGTCTTTGGAGAGAAATTCAACTAAAAAAATGTAGATTTTGTAAAGTTTTAAGTAGTTACAGATTGTAAGTCTCCAAGCCTACCCCCTATTTCCAGAGTCCTTTTAATGCTAATTGGAACCTGGATCCTATAAAGACACAAACTGTTTTTCACCACTTTGTACAAAATAATTCCCACGTGTTTCATCCTTTAGCATCAAAACCAGAAGATGGTTGTAATCCAGATAAAATGTGTGGATTTATCTTCCATCAAATGTGTCATGGTGAAATGCAAGTATCAGACTAACAAAAACATGCCACATAAGAGAAATTGATTATTAATCAAAAAGACTGTTGTTTCACATTATGAAACAAAGCAAATATGTGTATTTGAGTCAAGAATTGTCAAAGGCTAGCTTCCCACTCTCTTTCCCCATCCACCCCAGGTTTTATTGAAAATAGAGCCAAAAGAAATAAGGTCGAATGTATCAGTTCGGACTTCAACTATGAGGTTGGATTTGTTAAGTGAACAGGTATTTAGAATTCCTATAACCCAGCACTGTCAGTATAGGATATGATATTGCTTTCCTAAGTGTAGTGAGCAAAAGTGCACGGTGTTCTGCACAGATTTAGTCAGTTACCACTTTTGACTCAGCTGACACAGTTTCTTGCTCAGGTCCTGCCACTACTTCAAGTTCTTGCACTTCTGGGCATCCAGCGTCTTTTCAGGGTCCACAGTTACTGCCACCAGCCCAACAGCAAGTTGCTTTACCACCTGGACCACAGCTTCCTCCACCAGCTGTTAACAGCCTTTGTGCTCAGCCATCATTGCCTCCTGTGGCCAGACAAGATGGGATGCCTGCACCAGTCCCCCCAAATCCTAACTTGCAACAGCTTCCAGGGCAGCCTCCAGGGCCTGGATATCCTCTTCAGCAAGGTAAGGAAGGGGTTTTGTTAAGTTACAGAAAACAAAACGTGTGGAGAACCACTGGTGACTTGTCAGTTTGTGCAGTCAAGCCCAGGCTACGCACAAGTTTAGCACTCTGAAGTTGTATCAAGACAATGGGATTAATTTGGATCATTAATAAAATTCCTTGGTTAATAATGGGTAAAGGCACAGCATACTACAGAAGGTAGTTTTTCTTCTACTCTGTAAAGGCATAGATTGCTCTCTGTCATACAGTAATGTCTTTTGTAGGCAGCTTTCAGAAGTATAATAAAGAATTTTAACTGAAAAAACTATTTCACCTGACATAGGTGAGTAAAACAGTTATTTTGACAACTAAAAAGCCAGCAGAGTAGACCAGTTTGTATTGACATGTTAGGGGAGAGATTCTCACTAATGCAATGGCCTGGTTTGAGTAGCTGTGGCATACCTGACAACTCTGGAGACAAAATTGTCTTATGCAATCTGTGTTTTAAAGGTAAGCATGAGCCCAAAGTAAACTGTTTCTTGTACTTGCTGAAAACAGTAGGAGAAATTGCATTTAGCTGAATAAAAATTATTTGTATGGCAAAAGTCATTAAAAATTGATAACACAACTGAAATGAATTGTCATTTGCAACTGCAGCAAACTATGGTCCTCAGATGGCAGGATCTCAGCTCTCTTACCCTGGTGCATTTCCTGGGGGTCCAGCACAACTCTCAGGTCCACCGCAAAAGAAGCTTGATCCTGATGCTATTCCAAGCCCAGTAAGTAATGTGGCACTGATTATTTATGAAAGTTGCTTTCTGCTGCTTTCAAGATAAAGGGACAACAGTGCTAGTACTGTACTTTAGTTGGTGGGGCTTTTTGGTAATATACAATTGCACTTACATGGCTTGGTTCATAAGATGTGTTCCAAATTTGCAGATTCTTAATTCCATGCAGTACTCTGTACTGTCGCTTTTGGATAAATCAGTGCATACTGTTAGTTTTGGTGTTGAAGAGGCTTTGTAACTATATTTCACATGGAACATACCTGTGACCGGAGTACTTCAGCTCTCAACAGGGTTCTTAATGTAACAGTGAGCAGTACTGAAGGATTAGTTGCTTTCACTGCAGCTAATCACCTTTGCTTTTCACTCCAGAAAGTCTGAAAGCTTAGTAATGGGTAGACATCTACAGTAGGATTTGTGCACAATACAGGTATGTGAACTCTAAAACTGCAATCCTGGAAATACTGAGAAGTCCCATGCTTAAAAGCCACCTCACTGTATTATTTCAGGAGTTTCCCAGGCAGCTAGAGTTTTTTACCTTAGCATCCTTCCAGTTGCCACAGCCTTGTAAATATTTCAGTAGCTTGGAATACACTTAATGCTTAAGCTTCATAGAGGTTAAAGAGGCTCAGGTATTGAAGCATGCCTGAACATGGACTGGTGGGACAGTCTTTCTTCTTGGAATAGTGTTAAAAAAAGAGAAAACAAGGGTACAATTAAGACTTAAATAGTCTTAGTTGTAACCCAAAGAAATAGCTTGGTCAGATAGAGGTCTAAGTGAAGGAATCTCCATGGTGTTCTGGGACAGTATTACTGAAGAGCAGAGAATTTGTGTTCCACCAAGGTGAGAGAAAAACATTTGTATAAAAGCCTGATACTGTAGTAGGGAGCAACTGTGCTTACTTAGGATATTCTTTTATCCTTCTAGAAAAAAAATTACACCTGGTGTTTGTTTTGATGTAAAATCCCTAGAAGTTTGGAAAAAAATACTTGTTGATAATCACTTGGAGGTTACCGTAACAGCTGCCTCTGTTAAAGGCAGTTTTCAAATTAAAAACTATTGTGTAAAAAAAATTGAAGTGTCTGTGTAATTAACGAATGCTAATCAAAGGTCAGCCGTTCCTAGTGTTTTAGTATGGTGCTTTTTACATAGAGAAGGATAAACTAGTCTTGTCTAATTGGAAAAAAAAACCAAACCAGTGGAGGAGGGGGTGAGGGTGGAGGGAGAAGGAGGTCTGGCATGGAAGTCTGGGCTGATGTCTTGTCTCAATTGCACATGTAGAATAAACAACCTTGACTGTGACAGTGATGTTAAAATAGGTTAAAAGGTTTGTTTAAGCAGCACAGAGGGGATCAAAATGACATGTTTAAAAGAGACATGATCTGGGTCAGTGTCAGTAAAGGGCAGAAAGCTAATTCAGAATGAGGAATAAGTATGACCGTGTGTATTTCTCTTGTTCTATTTACATTATATAATTTCAGCAGTGTTGCCAGATAAATTTACTTCTTATCTATAGCCATTGCTGATTTATGTTTTTCTTACATGTGTTAGAGGTTGATCTGTGCTCTGACAACATCTGTGAGAACTAGCATCTGGGCTTTGTCAACAGTTATTTCCAAGAACAGTGATATATCTAGGCCAGTTAGCTGCAGAATACCATGATACAGTGATCCTTTGCAGAGCTATGCCTGAAAGTGGTTTGCTTGCTTCAGCCAGTGGATTGTTACAGAGCGAAATCCTTTTCCTTCTAATGCAAAAGTAGCAATGACTGTAGAAGCCAAGGAGGCAGGGAAAAATAATCAAGCAGAAGATATAACAAGGTCTCTGAGGAATGTATTGTATGTTTAAATTGCAATACAAACTTTATAGACGGGGAGCTTACGGGGCTCAGATTATTTCCAGTGTGTTAGGAAATACCTCTTGGACAATGATCAGTAGACTTTATGTGATTAATTTTGGTTTTCTTCTCTGTTTGCTTTCCAACAGAAAGTTCTGAACTTCCCTAGCTATTATTAGATATTATGTGCAGTGTAAAGATATGGTTCCATGGGATACCAGAAGCAGTGGCAAAGCCAATTGCATGAATTCCCTGTCTCATTTCTCTTGCCTCACTCAGCTGTTTGGCTAAGTCAGGTTGCTGAGAAGATAGGCTCTTTGAGGGAAGGGGAGGAATAATGGTATCATCTCAGTGATCTTTTTTATGATGTGTAACAAAATACAGCTTTAGATAACTTCAGTTCTACCCTGAAAAGTATCGAACTTCGTGACATTACGCTGTCTGTCGCTGAAAGCTAGACTTCAGCCAGAGGAAAAAATGTGTATGACCAGAACTGCCTCATTTTAATAAAAAACTTCTGTGATTGCTCTCCTTTACTGTCTTCCTAAGAGGAAGCTCACAGCATTGTAGTCTACCCTAGAGCATGAAAACCCTGAGCTCCAGTGTTTAAATGCTGCCTAATGGCCGACAGGGCTGTCCTCAAGTGTTTAACCTGCTACTTTCTAAATGACAGTGCTGAAATACAGCTCGGTCAGGGATAGTTGTTTATTTCTTAACCATCCATGCATGGAGCCTACTCAAGGGCATTAAGGCCTAGCCTTTTTGCTAAGTGTCCCTCTGTGTAAGACAATACCAACAGTGTTACTTGGTGTAGGAGCTGACATACTTGTTTATGACTGTGACTGACTACATGGCTTACACTCCTTGTGCTGTTCTTGCTTCTTCATCAGATTCAAGTAATTGAAAATGACAAGGCCTCGAGGGGAGGGCAGGTCTATGCTACAAACACAAGAGGACAGGTTCCTCCTCTTGTCACCACGGACTGCATAATCCAAGACCAAGGTAATTCCTCGTTAGTGATTTGGGAGTCTTTCTAGGCGAAGTCAAATGTGGGTTGTTTGGTGTTTTTTTTACAAAATCAAAAAACTGAATTCTGGGTTTTTTCATCTGAAAGTGGTGCTTCTTACTCCAAAGTGAACATGAAATGGGAAATGCCTTTTAAAGAGGGGGGAGGGGGGGAAAGATGGAGGGAGTGGGAATTCTTATGCTTTGGGTTAAGGCCTCTGCTCCCCTTCTTGACCTTTAAAATAACATGAACAGTTGAGGTATCTTTTCTTTTTAACTTAAAATTTTTCAAGGTTTTAAATTTCAAATTGAAAATCCTTTTTGGGTTCTTCTGAAATTTTGGGAGATGGACACTAGCAAAGCACAGTTGCATTTTTATGTTTTAAGATAAGAATTTGGAAAAATCAATTCAGGCAGTGGGGGCAGTGTACAAACTATCTAGCTGACTTAATTTTTTCCTTTGGACAGTGTATCTGCCTTTACCTCTGCCTAGAGCCTTGGAAGTACAATATTCCATGTGCTGCTCCTGACAGCAGACTTGATATTTTAAATACAGATTAAACTGGTGGTATAATTAAGTCCAGCATTATTTTATCAGTGCTTGAATAAACTGTATAAAATGAGAAAGCACATCAGGATTTTTTTGGCATCTGAGAATAGAGTAATGCACTTCTGAAGAACAAAGAAATTCCTTTTAAGAAACTGAGCAGAGCTACAGCTTGATGGTAAAAAAATACATGAGGAAGCCAGTCTGCGAACTGTCTCCTTTCAGTGCTCTTGTCCGTGCTGCACAGCTCAGTTTCTTATTGGAACTGAACTAAACGTGCTACAAAAAGTTGTGTGGTGAATTGAGCACACTGTGTTTGGCAAGATAAATGAGCATGGTGATATTAACACAGTATTTTGTGAATCGGAGCCAGCTCATTAGAGCAGTCTTAAGAGCAGGTACCAGCCTGCAGCATTTCATTTCTTTATATAGTGTTGGCATTTTCACTGGGGATTCGATCTGTATTATTTCAAGATCTTAGATATGATGTTTCCAACTAATCTCTATTCATATTCTTATTAAGAAAATTGCCACACTTATTTTAATATGCTGAAATCTCTGCTTTAAACTCAAACAGTAAGAGAAGATTTACCCACAGGGACAGGCAAAGGGCTGACATAAAAAGGAACAGTGGGCAGAAGCTTGCACACAGGGGAGGCAAGCATGTATTTAACTTGGCATAGGCCCTTGTTGCTGTGTGGTGTGGGTTTGATTTTTCTGGTTTGTGTTTGGGACAGGCAGGTTCCTTGTTCCAGCCTTTAACTCTCACGTTGTGTCGGTGTTGCAGGCCACGCCAGCCCTCGGTTCGTCCGATGTACCACCTACTGCTTCCCGACGTCTTCTGAGATGGCCAAACAGACTCGCATTCCACTGGCAGCTGTCATCCAGCCTTTTGCCATTGTTCCACCAAATGAGGTAAGGACTAACTGAAGAGTAGGCTTGTGTGGTTTTTGTCTCCTAAATATTACAGAGTTGTTCTTCTCTGGGTTAAAGGTGAGGGCGTTTTACCCCTGCCTGTGACAGAGCACCAGTAGAGAGATGGCAGAAGACTTGGATCTTCTTGCAGCTTCAAGGGATTTTGGCTTAAAAAAGGCAGTGGAAATCTGAACCACCAGGTTCCTGGTGTTCCCCTGGCTGCCTGTAGTTTATGCCAGCTTTGTCAATCACTTGCTTTACTGGAACTCCATAGGTACAGTCAAAGGCATTAAGAGGACAGCCATGAACTGTGTCAAGTTAGAGATGTGGACAGTTACATTCAAAGAATGACATTTTTCTATGTAGTGGTATACGAAAGAATTTAATTTCACAACAGACTGAGAAGATAATGGTGTTTTGTATGCAGCTGAGTCACAGAAAAAAGACAAATATAATCACCCATTTGGGGTAATCTCTTGCAGACATTAACCCAGTCAACTTGTTTTCTCACAGCACCATCTCTAGCTCTTCATGTTCCAAACATATCCCTTTGCTCTTCCCAAGCAAAGTATTTCTGTAGGTTAGCAGTATCCTGTGGTCTTAAGACAGTTACCCAGATGTCTCAGCATCACCAGTGTTTTTATCAGTAGTAGAGATAAAACCAGTTTTCAAGTGGAGCATCTGTAGGTTGGTCCTTTATTTTGTTGTTCTTCAGCTCCTGCTTCCTTCAGTGCACAGCTTCCAAATTGTGCAACAGAGGTCTGCAGAACGCATTTCCTTTTCATCTGCTGTGTTGGCTTACTTTCAGAGTGCTCTTGCTGGGGTAAAAACCCTGAGATTTTATGAAAGCTGTAGTATGTGATTATGTCTTCAAAAACTCCTCATAAAATGCATGCACAGAAAAACCTAATTAAAATTGCAAAGACTTTCAGTGCTTGGTTTTGCAGTCTTTGATTTTTCTTTAACTTTGTTTTATTACTTGTAAATTCTTAGGAGTTTTTTGAAAAATATGGGGGTAAAAAACAGATGTTGTTCTTTATCAGGATGGATAACTTCCAACCCAACAGACCTCTGTAGTTTAAAGAGTATTATTTTAGTAGGGCAGTGTGTAGTTATCTTCTGTGCTCCACAGGGAAATAGGATGTATTACTTACAGTTCTGCAGATACTGAGTCTTAGCATTTGTCTGCTAGACAGCAGTTTGAGGTTTTGTTCCAGTTCTTGATGGGAATGTGCAGACTTGGCTTGTTACCCCCCTGCATTGTCTTCTAGATGAAATTCCTGCTGCTGCTTCTCTACCTCTTCACTTTACCAGCCAACTTTACTCTTTACTACTCTTTATCCCAGTTCTTGTGCCCAAGTAGCACTTAGTGATTCTGCTTTCATGTTGGTTCTTTAATGATGCATCTTTCACTTTCAGTCTGCCTCTAGTGATTTATGTCCCTCATGCATGACTTCCCTGTCTCCTCTAGCATTTGACTAGGGTGATCAGTGAGTTGCTAAATCTGAATCTCTTCAGCTTACATATGTTATCACTATGCACAAACACTTGTGCTTGGCCAGGTTCAGGAGGGTTTTCCCAAGGCTGGCAGAAAGATATACTCGGTGACCCACCCATCTGAAGCGTTAGTGCTCTCCAGCTGTTATAAAGGTCAGTGGAATTCATTAATCTGTAAAGAGTAGTCTGTTCTTTTTCTGAGTCTGTTCCTTGGAAGAGGCTAAAAAACCTCTGAAAACGCCTCTCAAAACTGGCAGAAGTCCAGCATGGAAAATTTTAGTCTGAACAATTATAGCTTGGTAGAGTTACAAGGACTGGAGAGATGGTGTTACAATAGGAAGCGCTGGACAGTCTGAGCTGAGGCAGCTTTTCTGAGGCTTGCCTCTGCCCTTTGTCTTCACTGCTGCTGCCAACATAAGAACTTCTTCTTAGAATTTTCTAATAAAATCCGTCTTCCTTATGGGATATGTAAGAACTTTAATTCTGAGAAGCCACTTAATTTGAAAGCAGTGGCAATTTTATAGAGGTAAAATACATTCAGAGGCTTATTTATGTTTCTGAATTCCTAGTACGGTGCATTCTGCCTGGAATTAGTGGCTGCAAGGCACAAAATGTCCTTTGCTTTGGAATATCTACCCTGTCTTACAGATTGTGCCTTTTAACGATGCCTACAGGAGATGCTCCTCACACGTTACAGGGCTCAGTACAAAGAGGGAATCTGCTCTCTTCATCATGTCACAAACAGTATGTTTTACAGAGTAACCATTTAAAATACAGCCTTTTCCTCTAGCCTTTCAGTGAACAGTTGCCCTGCATTCAGCATCGTAGCTTCAGCTGCAGATAGGTCTCTGTTTCTGCTCTTTATAATATAGTCAGTGCTGGCACCTAGAGAATTTTAGTATTGTTTCTTTTCAAAGGAGGAAGAGAACCAATGGCTACAGGGGTTTATTGGACCACGGGTGTGAAATGGCCACAAGTGGTTTGTGCAGCTGGTAGTAGGGCTAGGAACAGCTGAAAACCTCACCTATCTCATTTTAACTGTGAGGACTGAACCGTGGCAAAAATTTAGTGGAGAAAGCAATGAAATAACTACGTCTGCTGACACCGATAGCGATAGAGTTAGTTTTGTGTAGGAGAGGGAAAACACAACTCTACAGACCTTTTCTTATTTTGAAAACATGTACAACAGGTAGCTCCATTTCCAGTACAGAATGAGATACAAATTATCCCTGTGGGAGAAAATAAGAATGGAATGCAAAATGGTCGTGATACTAGGTAAGGGTGTGAAATGAAATGATTTCATGCGTGTCATGTAATGTGGGGTTTTTTGGGAGAGGAAACCCAAACCAAAGTTTGCCCCCACAGGGAGAAAGCACAATTAGAAAATTACAGAAATGTAGTACAATAAAAAGACAAAGATGCTGCTGTTTTATACCCTGCTAAAAACTCCCCATCCAGTTGGGACCCAGTGGAGTAATAGTGCATGTGAGAAGTTCTGTAGCACCTACAAGCTGAGTTGAGAGGACGCAAGGCAAGCATAAGTGAATACAAAGAAGGAGATAAAAAGGTAACTGTACCAGTAGGCTGCAATGGTGGTCTTCAAATCAAGAGATGAAAGCTCAACTCCACCACAATTTACAGTTGAAAGAGTAAGAAAAACCTAATACAGCCAAAATGCAGAATTTCAAGTGTAACCTGGTAGAATTGCACAATGAAGATTCTAGAGCAGCCATTATCAACATTTCAGTAGTAAAACCGGCTGCAATGAAGGAAAGCTCACAAGGGAGACTTTACTCCAGGAAAGTTTAGTCCCAAGTGGCAGCAAAAGTAAGACATAAGAGACCATTCAGTAGAGATTGTAATCTGTGGAAGGTGCACAGACTCTCAAATTACTACAAAAAACTACAGCCAGTCTAGAAATTACATGAGCGGTACATGGGTCCTTCTCCCTTATGTCTTAACAGCTCTGGCTTTATGAAACTTGTCTTTGCCCAGTCCTTACTTATTGCTTCTTAAAAATAACAATTTTCCCTCTCCTGGTTGGATGATCTATGGAAAGTATTTGTTTGTTACAGATTGAGAATACAGTGTCGTTGCTTGACAGAACTTACTTTTAGTCCACCAGTGCTTTAGCAACATTCTATAAAAATAAACCAGCTCTCACAGTCATCATCATAGACCGAGCCCTATGTGATTTGTTTTGGAGATGTATGAATGTTTCCAGAGCCTGAATAAACCATAAGATCTTAAATTAACATTTAGTACTACTGCTAAAAAAAAAAAAAAAAAAAGGTAGTTAAATGAGTTTTTTCATGTTGTAAAAGCAACAATAAACAATTCCAAGTCATTAGAGTTTTAAATATTTAAGTGTCTAAATTACTTTCTTCTTTGCTCCTTAGTAGTTTTGTGTTGTCCTTCTCTACTGTGTACTTTCCTATTTGTTTGTGATTTTTTTGTTTGTTTTTTTTGAGAAATATTCACTGGTGAGAATTGAATACTTCACTTGTGATTTTTTCTTCAATTAACTAGTTAAAAGATAAAATTGGAATGGCATTACTTTTCAGAAATGCTGATGATCACAAGTTAAAAGCCTTTTGACCCTTTGATGCACTTTGATGACCTGTGCAGCTGAGCTCTTTGGAAAGCCATGCTTTTTACAGGGTTAATGGGGTAGCTTCCTAGGTAGAGTTGTAAGGTTAACAGAAGCTAAAAATTGAAGTGAATAACTAGCACATGATGCAATGTTAGAACATTTTCTAACATTCTATTTCAAGAACAAAGTCAAGTACTAGAGTTTGATTTTTTCTTTTAGACTCCAAGTTTGCTCCATTGAGTTTTAAATAAGTTATTGAAATGTTAAATACACTCTTGCAATCTACCCTGGGCTCATGGGGACTCCGGTTCTGTTGCAGGCATTCCTATATCTAGTAAGAAAGGTGAGCAAGCTGCAGCTTTAGGTTGAAGCATATTTTTATTGAGATGAATGCTCATGCAGAACTTTGAGGAATGCTTAGTTCACAGGCAGCGTGAAATGATTCCAACTGAACATCTTGCTGCTCCTTTCTCTAAGGGGTGTTAAGAGCACAGACTGAAGAGCAGATCCTTGAGGTGCTTGCTGATAACATCTACCCCCTGTAAAAAAGCAGTCACACTTATTTTACCCTCTTATTTCTCTTTCATTAGCTATTCACAGGAGGCCCTTTCACCATATTGCATGAGAGCTTAACTAATTTGAGAGCTTTGGATGAGGACTTCTGTCAAAAGACTTTTTTCAAGAGCTCTATATTACATCACCTAGGTCATGCTTATCTGCATAGTGGCTGACTCTTGACAGAGCTCAGTAGGTATCTATGTCATGACATCCCGTTGCAAGAGCCATATCAGCTCTTCCTCTCTATATGCTATTTATCTGTGTGTCTTTTTATGTTCTACTCCATTGTGGTATCTACCAGTTCTACTTCCACAGAAAGCAGACTTGCTGGTCTATAGCTCTGGGATCATCTAGAAGTTCTTTGTGAAGTTGCCTTTTGTGTTGCTGCTTCACTTCCTTTTGACTCCTGAAGCTTATGGGAGCAATTTGGTCTATGTACAGTTCAGCAATTTCACACCATGAGGATTTCTTTAGAGAGGAGTCGCATGCTTAGAGAGTGAAATTGTCCATACTACTAGTAAGCTTTTTAACTGTCCATAGGTGACAGTTTTGAGAATCTTCTGCAGGAGAGGTTCTGAAAGAGACATTAGAGAGAGTGCAGTTCCGCTGTCTGTTTTGAAATGTCTCACCCTACTCAGTGTTGGCTTGTAATTTTGTAATCCCCACATGTACTTGAGACTTGACCTAAGTGAGATTGCTCTTCCTATTCACAGCTCCTGGAAATGTCAGAGCTTTCAATAATGTTTATTGACTTTCCTTTGTGTAGGCTTCATATGACCCTTTATATCTAGGTTATTCATAATTGCTTCACATGTGACAGTTCAGGACTTCTCTCCAGCGTGAGTGCTCCATAGCAAATCCAGCCTCTGTTGACCAATGATGAGATGTTTTGCTATCTCTGAATTGTAGGAGGGGCAGACTGCTCTGTGTGCTCAACAGTTCTGGTCTCTGGATCATCCAAAATCTGGCAGAGAGTGATGTTGTCAGTGTCTTTGGGTGCACATTTAAAGTAAGTTGTGCTTGTTGTCAGGTTTTTGTGATGCTGTGAGGGCAGAAGCCCTGTGTGTGTGATACACCAGTGCCATGCTGTAGGTGACAACCAGGCCAGTTAGTTTTGGGATAGGGTCATGCTACCAGCCACATCACCTTGCTCTTGGGACTGCCTTGGTGTTTTTACAAGCAGTCAGGATGTTTGGAGCAATCAATCTGTATAGAGACAGGTGGCATTAACTCATATCCTGAAGTCATTGCTGTATGCCATGCTGGCAAGTGCAACCTAAGCACTACTATCTCTTCCATTTTCCAGATACTGACATAAAACAAGTTACAAAGCATCCTTTTTGATGCCTTCGTTTGTGTGAGAACTGCAAGACTGATCTCTCAGTTCTGAATCTGCCTGGACTATGGAGCAGGATGGGTATTAGACAGTCTGTGCTGTTGCTGTTCTGTCAATGCTGTTTTAATTTTTGCAATTAGGTAGTGCCAGGTTATTGTCTGGGATTTAGCATAGGTCCTCTGGGATGCCTTACTCCACCTGTGACCAGAACTCTCAAGCACTCAGAAAGTTTTCTGTTGCTCTGTCGGCTGCTGTCTGTAAAAATAGGTTTCACAATGCCTAATTTAGAGGTGCATAAATCCTGTGTTAGATAAGGCTTTCTTTATGGAGTATGCCCTGTGCTAGGCTGCATTTGGTAGTAGAGCATTTAGAATTGGGTTGCTTCCCAAGGCTTCATCAGCTAGGAGAAAGTTCTTTCGTTAGCCTTTTGGATGGTAGCTGCACTCTGTGACTAGAGTGAACTTTCAGAGCAAGTTTCAACAAAGTTTGGCTGCAGAGCTTTACAGAGCTTTTTTCTTTTCAAGTGACTATCTTGATTTAGGGTTTGGTGGGGTTTTTTTGTTTGGGTTTTTTTCCTTTTTTTTTTTTAGTGTACCTTTTAAAATGCCCTTAAAGTGTACTCTCTAAAATACTCATATAGTGGTATTTTAGTAGTGGTACCTTCCATGCACCAGGAGATGGATGAGAGAGATGGGGACAGTGACTTTGAAAATTTAACATTTGTATAAACTTTATTCGTATTATTATCAGAGTTCCTGATTTATATATATATATTTTTTTTTTTTTCAAATTTGAAAGTTATACTGGGAAAATGCCTTCATAAAGATGTTGTAATTAGTTTCTGCCATGTCGGAGACTGTTCTGCAGAATGATAATGGCAGAAGTAAAACTTGGCTAAGCCACAGCACATAGAGAACCTCCACATCCACCTAATTAGCTGGCCAACAATATTAATAATGTCTTTTGCCAACAAAAGTGACACTTCAGTAAAACATTACTTTGGCTGTCACTAGGCAGTTCTGTAGCTCAAAATAGCTGCTTGAATGGTTCCTACCATTCTGCATGTGCATCTTCCTCTACAGAGTCTGTGTTGCTCTCCTGAAATGGTGTTTGTGTTCCTCTTCTGCACTGCCCAAAGCTGATCATAGCAACAGCAGTAAATTAAACATTAGAAGACTGTGCAAGCTCTAACTTTAAGCTGTCAGAGATGTTACTTGGTTACCTTGGAAACTTCACAGAATCAGAACACGCTGGTATTTAGTAAGTTCAGGAGGATAAGTTTGTGGCTTGCCTTTTAAACTGAAGTTACTGCATTTTCAGTTTACATGTAATTCCTGTGCATATTAGTGCAGGATCAGGTTTTGGATGCAGTCATGTTAAGTGTGTAATTAATAGAAAAAGTGGGTTGTTGAAATTTGAAGAGGAAGCTGATGTTGGGGCAGGGAGGGATTGTGGTTAGGTGGTTTGTGTTTGGTTTTTGTGCTACAGTAACATAGCGTCAGGTTACATCTAGGGCCTAATCGCAGCAGGCTGTAATGCTGTCCTGCAGGTCAGCATATATTCTGATGCAGCATTTCATCCACAAGTGTGTTGCTTCAGACCTCACCATGCTACCTTTAGATTTATAAATAAACTTTAAGTAGTTATTCTAAACCTAGAGCTGCATGTTCCAGGAGTGCTGTTTGGAGTGTTGCTTGAATGGCCGTCCTAAGGACATTGTAGAGCATGTTAAAAATGCTGTGTTTGCATTAAATGGCCTTTGCTCTTCTAAACCAGAATTCGTGTGGCAGTTGTGTGTTAGGGGCTGTGCATGTATTTTAAACTGTGGTGTTAGAGTAGGTTATCATTTATTTTTTTTTAAATCTCTGGAGGGAAAATGTAACATTGATGTGACCATACAGGGCATGTAGGAGGCTGCGCCTGTCACTAAGTCAGTAATAATAGCATTTGGAGCCCAAGTTCTGTCTGCTGTTTGGAAGATCTTCCAGAGCTCCCTGCGGTGGTTTAGAAAAACGATACCTGAATGGCATGCCTTTAAGAGTTTGACTTAATTCTGTAAAATATATTGCTGAGTCTTTTATTTAATCCTCTGTGACTGATGACAAATCAAACTCAGAATCAAACTTCAAATCATACTGCGAAACTCCTGTGATCGATAAAGCTGTTACTTACCATTTCTATAGAGAAGCTTACTAAAGTTGGCTGTCATGTTTTTCAGTGGTTTTACACCTGGTGTGGCAACCGTGCCTAAGAATCTCAGGCAAGCACTGCAGTGCTGGACCACGTGTGATACTGATACGTGGGAAGTGGAGCTGTAGATTAGTAGGGGCCTGACCCCGAGTCCTCTCATGTGATTAATGTGTGCATGTTGCCCTCAGGGGTGCTAACAAGAGGGAAGGTGAAGCAACATGACAACACAACACTGTTCTGGGGAAGTTTTATCTGTCTCTTACGCCTTCCCTTGCTCTCTTCTCGTGTCTGTGCCCTTGCACCAGCTCCCCTTACTAGAGTGAGCAGAGAATGGACTGAGGTAGGTCTTGCTCGAGATCTGATTGTTTTAAAGCGCTAACTAAGGTTGTGGAAGTCTGTTGTTCAGAGTGCTTTCTTGATTATCCAGTTTCATGCTCCTGCTTATATCATCAGTTAATCCTGGCTGCTGACCTTCACTTGAGATACAGCATGTCCCTGCATCTAGCTAACAGCCAGCACTTCAAAGCTGAGAAGTGCTGGAGAGCGCTGCCTCGTTAACGCTTGGTGTTCCTGGTCTGGCATCAGGGAACTTGTGGTGCCTCTCCTAAGCACAGATAGTAAGCCTCCCTTTTTTTGCCTTCCCCTCTGCCCGCCTTTTGTCATCTCTATGATACGTAAGTTCTAAAGAAGCAAGCTAACTAATTTTGGTGTTTCTTCCCATCCAAATTTCAGCACTATTGCATGTATTTCCTCCCCAGTCCTCAAACTTCTAAAAATCTTTTTGCTTATGTTGAACCAGGGTAGCCTCTATTTACTCTTCGTGCTGCCAACTCATTTGATTGCAGTGCTCCCCTTAAAAAGGGAATGCTGAGTAAGGATTTCCAGGATAGTTTGAGGCATGACCCACTGAATTCAACAACTAGCTTTCTGATTATTTCAGTACACACTGGATCATACCCCAACATGCTATCCAGCTCCCATGCCATGGTATTTTTGCACTGCTGTGTATACAGGTGAATGTTTAGTGTGGGACTGAGGGTTTGTGAGCAAGATTTGAACATGTTACTTGTGTTTTTATGTGACCTGTTAAAATCAGGACAGAGGCAGGAGATACTGTGTCACCTGGTTGATGCTTGAGCCATGCTGCATTTATGCAATCAAGGAAATTTGAAAAAGGTCTGTGTTACAGAAAAGACTCGAACCTGCTGTGAGCCTTGCAGAGAAGATACTGCAAAGTGCCTTGATTCATCAGCTGAGGATAGTGTTCAGCATCTGAAATCCAAGAACAGGCAAAGTAGGTTTTGTCTTCAGAGGGAATGGCTTCTGATAAAAGACAGTAGGACTATCAAAAAGGGAAATAAATTCTTGACATTTTCATGTGAATCAGTAAAGCAACTCAAACCCAAGGGATTATTTGTAGACTGGTTAATGTTTCTCAAAAGCAGCCTGTGATGATAAAAGAAAAGAAAACAAAACCCTTCAGCAGTCCTAGGAAACAGAGACAGTTTGTTTTGTGACCTGGTTTTTTTTTTTTTTCCAGAAACATTAGTGTTACATTTAAAAATTATTTTTAATTATCAGAGGACTTTTTCTTCATCTCTTTACTAAATACAAGATTTACTTGGGGCATTGATACCACACTTTGGCCAACAGCCTTCTCCCAGGTTTGTCAGAACGTTATATTGTGTAGCATATCTTAAAATTCTTATATGGATATTTAAGTAACTGGACTTCCTTCAGTGTAAGTGTGAAAAACAACAATAGAAATGCTGCCTGTCTGAATTTCTAGCCCTGGCAAGCTGCACAGCCTGTCTAATGAACTGTCTGGGCTGAATAGTTGACAGGTTTGTGCCTTTTTTTTCCTCTGTTATTCAGCCATGCAAATACAGTGTTTAGTGTTCATTGTATGTCAGAGATGTGAAATATTTCATATCTGCTCTAGTACTGCTGGTCATGGAGCATAATTTTAAGGAACTGTCATACTGTGAGTCATCAGGAGTTAGATTTCTATGCAGCTCTCCAAATCTCTAAGTTACTCTTCTTTTTGAAACAAGCAGCCCTTATCTAAAGATGTCCTGAAATCTTGGATCCCCTGAATCTGAGATCTTCATGGGGCATGCCTTCAGAATTGCTTGCCTCGAGTTAATCTACAGCTGAAAAGGCAACTTGTCATGTGTAGTATGCAGTGTTACTTTGTGTAGAGTGACTCCATGTCTGCCAGCACTAATGTTCTTCAGACATATACAGAAGAATTGGTGGCAAGCTCTTCATCTTCTTGTAAGGTTGTAATAGGAACACTGATCTAACTGAAAACTACACTCATGGAGAGTTTTTGTATTCCCCCTGGATGCAGCCAACTTCGTAGGCTGTGAGGGCCTCCATCTTATCAATAGATGGTTAGTCTCTTGTTTCGGTGCTGGGGTGCTAAAGGCACCTATACAACGGTGAAGTCAAACTAGGGATAAAACCATAGCTCCTGAAGTAGACTTGTCACTGTGAGATACTTGAGTCTGTGTCAGGAAGTGGATAGGACCCTTCTGTGGCTGTGGTGAGCAGGAAAAGGTGAAGACAAGCTGCACTGCGCGTTACTTGTGGAGATCTGTCCTCCAGCACAGCTACACAATGTTTTCTTGAGCCCAGCCCATATGCCAGTGTGGCAGTGTAAGCTGATGATGTAGGTGTGTTACGTTTGTGTCATAAACAGGTGGGTTCCTTCAGTGTTTGCTCTGCCTGTCTTGCTCTCCAGAGGAACACTCACACACACACAAACACACACACTCTCTCTCTCTCACACACACACATGATTTTTATCTTTGCAGTGCCTTTCCAGAGCTGTGCCACGATGTCAGGAGTGTGCCAGACATAGTTTTTATTGCAAGCTATAGTAATTAATTTTTCTGAGACTTCGAAGCACAGGTTACAGTCCCTTTTGGAAGTTTTCATGTATGCATGTATTTTGTCCTGGAGCTGTGCTACCAATGTCTATCTCTTGCTTTGCTTTGTGATACTGTTCTGACTCTTGAGAGATGTTCCTGCTGAAATATTTCCAAGCTAAAACTCTCCTGATTGCAGCTATATTTGGACTAATAGTAGTGTAAGTTACGGTTTATCAGATCAGCTTTCAGGACTTTCCGGTGGGACCCTGAAGTTCTAGAGAAGGGAAAAATGTATGCAGATATCTTACAGCCTTTCCCATCTCTTCTGCCCAGTCCTCCTTTGCTTTAAGCTAAAACGACGTTCCATCTCCCAGCACACTTGACTCTTTCTGCATCTCTGCTCTTTCAGATTGCATAAAAGGAATCACTTTTATTGGCCCCATTCAGATCGGGGCTACCAACTGTTAGTTTAGTTACTGGATTTGAGAAATACTTATATTTTGCTAGTTCTGGAATGACAACAGTCAGTACTTAAGAGTTCCTTTTTGTGAACTCCATCTCTGTTCTCGGTTAGGGGGTCCAAACGGCAAGTGGGACAAAGGTTTGTGAAGGGATGAGGAGCAAGAGAAGTATAAAGCAAGTATAGCAAATGTCCAAGTAGTTACAGTAGATATCTAATTTGATTCACATATTATTGATGGAGATTTTAAGAGGGGAGAGAAAGAAAATGCTGATACTTTATAGGTGGAAGGGCAAAATAAAAAGGAATCTACATTTGTTTAAAAAACAAGCAAACAACAACAAAACCAACCCAATTTTATCTTATTCTGCTGCCCCGTGAAAGTTTGTCACTGACTTCCATGGGACCATAAACAGATCCCTTCTTTATCTCCTGGTATACAGTGACATCTACAGAGAGTGGAGCACATCAAACAAGGCTTTCCCTTTTAGTATCATTGCTATTTTTACGACTGTTTTTCTTTTATATATTCATTAAAGTTATTGCTTTGTTTTATGCTTTTTAATGTGTGTGGGGTATTGTACATTCCCTGGAAAGCTCATTCTTTTTGAAAGAAGAGTTAGTTCTTTTTTCAGCTGGAAATGCACTAGCAGTACACACCCAAACGTTTCTTTCTCATGGTGGGAGAATGTCTGCTCTTGTGCTAGAACTGCCTGGAACACTGCAGCTTTTTAGAGATGCAGTTTCTTTCATAGCTCAGGTGTTCGCATCAAGCGCTGAGTTCCGATGCTTTTGGTCTGAGTGCTTGTTCCAAAATTATGATGTGCTCATTATTGATGTAGTCCTTGAAATTATTTTTTAAAAATACAGAAATATGTTTTCCAAAAATTCCAAATTAATAAATCCATAGAGGTGCACATAGGGCTTTTTTTAATAGGAATTTCCTTTGTTAGACAAAATCCTTAATCCTATTTCATGCATTTTTTGGTTGGTTTTACTCTATTCTTTTTTTTCCTTTTTTTTAATAATGTTTTTCCCCTTTTAATTTTTTTTTTTTTTTTTAAGTTTGTGCAAGCTTATTAGGAATAAAAAATAGCTGATGCAGTATGGATTTTTTTTTTTTTTTTAATGTTTCATGCTTTATTTCTCTGGGCAAGACAAAAGAGAATCCAGTCTGGTATATGTTTACAGAACATTGCCTGTGGATACTATTTTCTTAAGACTTTTCTTAAGCACATGTTTTAACCTCATGCACTGCACATCATCTCAGGAACTTCCAGAGAACCATTTAATGCATAAACTTAAACATGCATCTGAATCTTGCCAAACATAACCCTTAGGTGACTGAGGCTCTAACCCTGTATTTTAAAAGGGATTTTGTAATAAGTAAGAAACTTAAAGGATGGGGAAAACCAGAATTTCTACTCCAAATATGAAAAGACAAGGAAAACACAGGTTATTTCTGCTGTCTTTACAAAAGTAATTTGGTTAAGTATGCGTAGGAATTTGGACAGCTAGGCTCTCAGCTTCATGGCATTTGTTTTTTTGATTCATCTTGTTTATGCTTTTATGTAAAGGTCTTAATTTTGGTGTTTCAAAACATGATCACATGGGAGTGATTTTTCTTTCACTCTTGAATAACATTGATTATGTCCAGGTTTTCAATTACTAAATCAATGTGTATAAGTGCACCAGGAGTTGTTTTAGTCTTGTGGGTTTTTTTTTTCCCCCCTGCCAGGTCAGATACTGTAATAATAAGAGCTGCAAACCAGATCCAGGTCTCATTAAACTAATACGGCAGAATGCTCATCAGAAAATTGCCAAGTAATGAACAAAACCCAGAAGTTTTAAAACTTAGTAAGCAATTGTGGGTGATGAGCAGGTTTTCTAGCCAAGGCTTTCATGTCTGAAGAATGGCCCCGATAGTTTGCCAGCTGAAATTGTTTGTTAATTTGTGTTCAACTCAATTTTCATAGAAGAACACAAGGTAAAATAATATTTCAGTGGAGCAGGAGGGAGCACTTAGAACCCATGTAGTAAAAAATCCACTCACAGGTGGATCCTTGGCTAAAAACATGATGCCCTTTGGAGAAATAAATTAGTAAAATAATCATTGAAAATTACAAAGAAACAATGAAATACATGTAAGCAGTGAATGCTGGTAGGACATGAATGGTTTCCTAGGTATTCAAAGATCCTGATGGTCCATTAAAAGATGAAGTGTGTAAAAGATGAAACATGCCCATGCTGTAAGAAGAGACAATAATTTAGGAGGAAAAAATGAATATGTATTCAGAGGCTGTCAGCATTTTTTATCTTGTGGAAATCTGTTGTGTCCAAACTCTGGATTTCTCCCCTCGTTCTTACATTCAGAGATTTTTCATGGGTAGTGAAGGGAGGAAGAAAAAGACAAAGCATAGATTTTCACAAATAATTGAGCAAGCTTCCATTTTTGTAGTGATTTCAGGTACAACTTTTCTAACATTAAGTATAATCGCAGGACTCTTTCAATTGCTGCACAGTCATTACTGAAAGAGGCATCTGGAAAATTTCTATTAGCTGTGGGTCTTGGCAGGGGCTGTAAGCAAGCATGGTCAGTGTAATTATACTGACAAGTGCGTGAGGAACTGTAGTTGTTTGCTCTATGTACTTTTCCTTCAATAAATATTAGTATTTCTTCTACATCTCCTACTCCAGCTGCTGACTGTGACAAGGTTTAACCGTTAGTTCAGCATGTAATGTGGCAGCACTGGAGGAGCAGATTTAAGCCAAAGCAGGCAGGTACCTGTTTGAAACACTCATTTGCAATAGATGAGCAGGGATAGGTTTCTTCAGGAAAAGCTTCAGCTGACAGAGAAGGCAAAACACCTGACTCCAGCAGATTTCTCTTGGTGAGCTGTAAAAACCCTTTGCTGGGGAAAGTCAACCTGGAGCCTTAAACTACTGATGCTTTCAAAGCTTGGCAGGCTTTTGGTGTGAGTCTTTACTCTTTCTGATAGACATCAACTGTACTGCAGATTGTGAACAATGAGTGATCTCCTGATCAGGAGATCTCAAACAAGAGCTAAGCCCGAGCAGCATCTGAGCAGTATCTTTCTAGTGGTTTCAGGTTTGAGATGCTTTTGACAGCTTCCTGTATCTCTTCATGCAGACACCTCTTTACATTGTAAACCATGGAGAGACTGGACCAATCCGGTGCAACCGGTGCAAAGCTTATATGTGTCCCTTCATGCAGTTCATTGAAGGTGGGAGAAGATACCAGTGTGGATTTTGCAGTTGTGTAAATGATGGTAAGTGATGTGTCTCTCGCCTGTCATCCATTCAAGTTCCATAAAACTCAAAAGAAACTGTATTCCTAAAATAGTTTTCTTGACTTGCTGCCTTGATGAGAAAGTAGTGAGGTGCAGTAGCTAGGCCTATTTCAAGGGAAATAATGTAGAACTGAAAAATAAATGTATGAAGAAAAATGCTGACTCACAAAGTCCAGTCTGATAGTCAAAGCTTTATGTTAACGTATTAACGCAGGACACGAAGCTGCTTGTGTTGCTAGCTGAAAGCAACTTTTGTGTGGGGAAAAAACTATTTTCTTTTTTAAAAAGTCTAAATACGTAGCCAGAACTAAATATTGAGAACTATGTCAGCCTAGCCCTCTCCGTGCCTGTGGATGCAGTGCTTAATATTTTACTGTTACAAGTGCTGCTTTTCACAGAAGATACCATGCCATATTTGTTCAAGTGTGCTGCATGTGACTCATAACTGCTCTTGTGCTCTTGGCCACATCCCAAGTCTTTGCCAGAAGCAGCCTTTTGAGACATTTGTCTCAAGCTGGATTTCCTCAGCAGGATCCCAGCAGTGCTTTCCCTAATACAGTCATCTTTTCAACACTGACATGGCAACCTTGACAGACTCCTTCCAGCATGACACTCAGATGTTTGTGCAAGTGTAGCGGTTAACAGATTTCATAGTTTGCTAGCAATTTAAACTCTCAGAGAAATGCAAATGCATTGCGAACATTTTAAGAGAGCAATTTAAGTTGCAGTGTCATTTGAAATAATGCTTTATCTTGCTACAGTTTCTCTACCCAAGTCAGAAAGCACATAAAAGAAGACTTAATGGCCAGCAAACTAGGTAGACAGTGGGGCAGTTTTACCTACTCAAGCTTGGGAGAACATCTCTAGGGGACTATGCCCTACTCTCCAAACAGGAAAGGAGCTGAGGTTGCTAGAACACTTGTTTGTTGGTTTTGGGTTTTTGGTTTGGTTTTTTTGTTTTGTTTTTTTTTTTTTTGTTGGGATTTGTTGTGAGCCAGTGTGGGTAAAGGAGCACATTCAGTCTGGGTGTTTTAAGAGCTTCCCTGCATCAGTAAACAGAGGAGCCCATTTTCATACTTTGTATCTGTTCAAGGAAGTTGTTGGGGTTCCTCTTCTCCCCAAAATATAACCTTTTTCTCCTACTGTTGTGTTGGCTTTTAGTTCCTCCATTCTTCTTTCAACATCTGGACCATGTTGGTCAACGAGTGGACCACTATGAAAGGCCTGAGCTGTCTCTGGGATCTTACGAATACGTTGCTACTTTGGATTATTGCAGAGTGAGTATTTCCAGTATACAAACTAAGTCGCAATTTAATGTCAAAACAAACAAAATCCTTTAAATGCCTACAACAGAGTAAACACACTTGTAAGCCAAGTATCAATCCAGGAACACTTAGAAAATGTGGACAGATGCAGAGAATTTAAGCTTATGACACTGTGTTGTGCTGCAGAGTATGAGACTGGGAAGTAAGAGTAACGAACAGCAAAGTCACGGATCACTACTTGTTAGCCGGGGCCTTCGTTTGGTCCCAGCTGGCATATCGCTAGCATGTTTAGAGGCTGTAGCTGAAATTCTAGTGCAATGTTGCCTTGATCATAGAACCACAGAATGGTGGGGGTTGGAAGGAACCTCTAAACATCACCTAGTCCAACCTCCCTGTTAGAGCAGGATCACCCAGAGTAAATGATGGAGGACAGTGTCCAGGCTCTAGAGAAAGAGAGTCCACCACCTCTCTGAGCAGCTTATTGCAGCACTCTTCCATCCTCTAAGTGAAGGATTTGTTCCTTACATTTATATGGAACCTAAATGTAGTGTGTCTTCTATTGATTTTAAAGACAGATGGGGACACACCTGAATTGCCTCACCAATACTGAAAACCTTAGCAAGGGAATTTGACCTTGTAATGTAATCTTTTCCTGTTAACAGTGGGCTTTGTTTTCTGAGCAATAAGTTACAATGGAATGGGTTCTCTTTCTTAATAAGAATTCACTGAAGAACTCGATCCAAAACCCACTCGAGTTACTGTAAATATTTGTAGTTGATTTATTACTCAATTTGATACTTCCAAAAGCATAAATTACTTAAGGTTTTCAAACTGTACCTCATCTGTCCACAGTATGGACATGATTTTCTGTGTGTGCTGAAATCAGGTAGAATTGTCTTGCTGTTAGTGGAATCGAGGCCATTATAAGGTTAGGAAAAGCAACTGGATCCTACAGTCTTGAAGTAGATACCAGTACCTTCCTCAGACTGTCAAATTATTGCTGGTATGAAGAAAATGAACAAGTTTGATTCTTTTCCTCACTGGGGTACTCTAACATACAGTGAAATCCCCAAGATGACCTCTTGATTTTATTAAAATCTAGGTTAAGCCTCAGAACAGGAGAGAATTCCAGTGAAGCATTATAGAAACCAGTGTGGGGTCCTCAGCACACATCCAGTGTAGGTCCATCAGATTCATTTAAGCCTTGCTGATCCTGGCAGCAAAGCTCGACAACCCATGTGTACTGAATGGCTCTGTGCTCTTTTCACAGTTCTTTTTCTCTGCTCCAGAGTGTAACCCTGTGAGATACAGCCATCATCACACTGCAATGGCTCCTGCCATATAGCTTAAGTCAGAGAGTTTCCTCAGTAATTCATGCAGTATGGTCTGGGTGCTTGCTGCAAAGGCCCAGCCGCAGACTTATGAGAATCCTAGGA
Source organism: Ramphastos sulfuratus (assembly GCA_013399055.1). Classification (NCBI taxonomy): domain Eukaryota; kingdom Metazoa; phylum Chordata; class Aves; order Piciformes; family Ramphastidae; genus Ramphastos; species Ramphastos sulfuratus. The sequence goes on from WBNM01001965.1 coordinate 333,636, forward strand.
GAAAGAAACCTCTCACAAAATTAACATTCACACAGGAACGACTGAGTCATTACATTTTACAGCAGTTAACATTCATAATGGATTTTTCACTCTGCTCAAAGTCACAAAGGTTTTGTTCTTTTATAAACTCAATTTAAGACCAAAACTAAAAAGTCATTTCCTTTTGTCTTATCAAATGACAAGGATGAAGAGCTACAAAAAACGTTAGCAAATAACAGCTGGTTTGCATTATTGTGCTCTGGCTGAGCAGATGGGGCAGGAGCACAAGTCCTCATTTCTCCCACACATTTGTCAGAAATGACACAGGTATCCTTTAGAAATGGTGATGCGATACAAGAGCTGCAGGTTTGGAAACTAGGATCCAAGTACAGAACAGCCGTTAAAAATGCTGCCTGGTTTTAGTTCACAGGAATGAATCCTCTTTCACATGACTGAAACAAAGTCAGACAGTAAAGTGTAGCAGGGACTATGGGTAAGTCGTAACTCATGGGTTAGATGCTTTTTGTACTTCATTAGAGTTTTGGGAGGTTCAGTTTAACAAGTATAATGTGATTGAGTGGTCAGAACTGTGTATGTGAAGGCAGGAAGAGCTGTCCTGAGTTTGACACCAAGTAATGAATGCTGCTTGTCTTTAATGGAAGCTGGGAAAACTGATCTTAGAGAGTCTGATTGCTGTGGCTGTGCTCACTTTATATGATCTTCCTGGCTTCATATCTAAGCCAGGATACATTGCTTTATCTAGAAACAAAAAAACCTTCATCCTTTCCTTACTTACAGAGACTTGTGTTAGTAGTGTATGTCACAATTATGAATAATTCCCAAAGGCATCTACAGCATCCCCAGTTGCTGCCGTGTATGCAGCAGTTATGTACATTAAATGTTGCACTTTCATGCTTTGATTATCTTGAAGAGAGTCAACTTATTTCTGAAAGTATAGCTCAGCTGTCCAGAGTGCACTGGAGCAGCAAGAGACAGCAAGACAGACAGACAGGATGCAGATGGTCACCACTTAGTATTGTTTAGAACAGAGATACTTCAATCCTGGTTCAGTACCTAGGTGTTACTTGCTATTTCCAGATGGGTTAGAAATCACTTAACAGTTGTATGAGGCAAATTCCAAGAAAAACTGAATTTCAGCATTCAATTTAAGCATTAAGAGGAAGATATTGCATGATAGAGGGAGTGCAAAACCATTATGGGTACAAGAAAAATGACAAAAGGCAGATTTGTTTAAACACTTAATTCCAGCCAAAAACGTTTGTGTTTTGCCTTAGCTAATAAGCTGTTAACCTTTACAGACCTTACTCCATTGGGATGCTATAGTTAACATTAATGTTTTATTCCAGAGGTAGACTTTACCCAATACCTGTCAGCTTTCTGCTGTAGTTACAGGTTATGCTCCACAGCATTTCTCAAACTGAAGACTGTATAGTTTGCCTTGTGGTACATAGCAGGACCCTGTCTAATTTTGCCTGTGAATGTTCATTTCTCCTGTAGAACAGCAAGCCTCCACAGCCACCAGCGTACATCTTCATGATTGATGTATCGTACAGGAACATCAGGAGTGGCCTGGTCAGACTCATATGCAACGAACTGAAGACGCTGCTAGATAAACTTCCAAGGTAAAGGAACAGAAGAGTGCTTTGTTTAACTCGCTGCACTGCGGTTCTCATGCAGCTTTGCATGTGCAGAGCTAAAAACAGCTACAGAAAATGTCAGCATTTACAGTACAGGCATTTTGGGGCTGAGAGTGACCAAAGGTTAATTTTAACATTGCTGGCAGCCCTTCAGCTTTGCTGTCTGCATTCACTATGTAACTGGAAAAGTCTGTCATACTGACTGCACATGTAGCTGCTGTTCTCCTTTCTTGCAGTGAACTCTAGTGGTACTAAGTCTCAGCTGGTAGTGTTGACTGAACAAGTCTTGCAGGCAACAAGCATTGTACCAAATACAGCCCATTTGCTTTGTGAGCATTAAACACAAAGCAGTAGTATTGCTCCTGATCAATATTAATGACAGGAAATTATTTTAGTGTATTTTTTTAGTACAGTATTAGTATAGTTTTCATTTTAAAAGAGAGGAGCGAAAGACTGAGGAATTAAGTAGGCAACAAGACATTTCTCAGCAAAGGCATACAAAAACACATTGAAGAACATAAAGAAAATGCATATGAAATAACAATTCGAGATCCTAGAGATAATCTGTGATATGTTAAAAACCTTTTATCCTGTGTCCTTCTGGGATCTCTGTGCATGAAAGACATTCCAGTCTGGGGTGGGGGGTTGGTTTGTCAGATGCCCATGTAAGGCCATCTCTCAAGTACTTTGTCATTGAAGATTATGCTGGAAACACAAGATTATGCTGAACTGAACTTGGAGCTTTCCATCAGGATTGATTATGACTCTAAGGATAACAAAAGGCATGAGTGTAGTAACAAAAATCAGTTGTCAGTTTAGAAACACCTGGGCTTGGATAGGGAAAGTTGTGAAAAAATGAAAGCAAATCTGTCCACCTCACAAAAAAAGACAATGCCAATTCTTCTCCCCAGCGCACTGCAGAGATCTGCTGCTAAGCAATTTGCTTGCAGGGCCAAAGTTTTCTTGACCACTGAAATAAGGCAATTAAAAAAAAAAAAAAGGCAGGCCCTTTGGTTTCTTCAGATTTGTAGTCTTTAAATAATATTAATTAAAAAAAAACCAAACCCAAAACACAACACATAAAGCATTCCACCAAAACTTGTGGTGACACTTTTGTGTTCTGCTGCTGAGACAGAAAGGTCACTGTGTGTTCATTTTCTGTTGCTGGACAAGGACACCTGCAAAAATATTCTGCTGTTAGCACATGAGGTCAAGGCCTTGTGCTGGGAATTCACTCTGAGCTCATAATTTGGAGAGGAAAGACATGGAGTAGCAAAACAATCTGTGTCACAAGAAGGCATAAAGTTCCGTGGCAAGTGAGCCTGCGAAAGTGGCTCCGAAGTGAGAGGAACAAAGAAAGGTTCAGGGTAGGTGGCTCAAGACCTGGGGTAAAGAACTTGGTGATTTTGTAGATTTGCAGAATGGCACAAAACACATTGGTTGATTGCTTGAAATTTTAGCACAGGCATTTTCAAGCTTAGGTGTTCCCAACCAGAGAAATACAAAGAAATGTGTGTGTAGAGGACTGCTAACAAGCTCAGCTAATCAGCCTGCTCTGTGGCCTGCTAGCAGTGGTTTGCTGCCTTTGGTTGGCTGGGAACTTAGGATACACAGCTAAGGGGGATCTAACAGCTTTGCCTGCTTCCAAGCAGTGCTGCTGAAGTAGGAGGTTGACCCATCAGTGTCGCCAGGCAACACTGGAGCCTAGACACTATTCTTCCTAGGCATTAATCATTAGTGAGACTGAATTACCATGCTTTCTAAATTAATCTGATTTGCTGATTGCATTTTGTAACTAACTGTCCTGTTCTCCTCTCCAGGTTTTGAGGACAGGATAATTTATTCTTCATCTTGGGGACTTTGAGTGCTTGGGTGAGATAGGCAGTTGATAGGACTTACATAAGTATGGATTTTTTATTTTTTTTATTTTTAAATTAAGAATACAGCAGTTTTTGTCAGTGTTTCAATTTGACCTAAGGAAAGGACTGTGTCCATCACCTCTGCTTGTTGTTGTTTCCTCCCAGTACAGATAATGACTTTTGGAGGCAGCCTTGCATTTCAGAGAGATGCTTTTGTTGCATAGGTCAAAATTCCAGAATTACAACCAGTTGATTTTGGTTTTCTTACAGAGAAGATCAAGAAGAATCCTCAGCAATTCGAGTTGGTTTTGTCACTTACAACAAAGTCCTCCACTTCTTTAATGTAAAAAGCAGCTTAGCTCAGCCTCAGATGATGGTGGTCTCAGATGTTGGAGAAGTTTTTGTTCCTCTGCTGGATGGTTTCCTCGTTAACTTCCAGGAATCACGATCTGTTGTTATCAAGTAAAGTACACTTTTTCCATATGGGAGTAAGATCTGAAACCTTGTATGGGGCATGCCTTTTAGTCAATTGTGTAATTGGATTTTGAGCAGTACCTATATTTATTGCAGCACTTAGAAACCAGCAGATGCTTCAAGTCATACACTTTGGCAAAGAAAGAGCAATGCCAACCACCCCTTAGTGCTGAATTTAGGCCAGGTGTAAACCATGTGTCTTCAGCTGTGCTGCTTCAGAGTTGGGAGAGGGGTTGTGGTTCTGTGCCATGATGCACGTCCTTCCCCTTGTGATGTACACGATGCACACCTGGATATGATCTGCAAGGACTCTCAGGTCCTTACAGTGCACTGGAACTCCTTACTTTTTAGTTATTTTTTATTTATTGCATGTTCTTTTATGCCACCAGCTCTGAAACAATTCGTCCCATAGAACATAAAAATAGGTATTTTGGTTTATTCTGACTAGTATCTGAAGAAATTGAGCCATCCAAAGTAATGTTTTTTTTCTAATGTAAATTTGGATGGAAAACGTCTTCCTGTGTGAAGAATTGGTATGCTACAAGGTATGCCTGGGGATTACCCCAAATATGCTAACCAGCTGACACTAATCCTTCGCTCCTTCATAGCTTGTTGGACCAGATTCCAGAGATGTTTGCAGACACTAATGAGAGTGAGACCATCTTTGCTCCTGTTATCCAGGCCGGCATGGAGGCACTAAAGGTGAGAGCTTTCCTCTCTGGAAGAGAAGCAGCTCTTTCAGGAGAATTAAGACTTGATAAGCTGCAAAAATTCCATTCGCTAAAGCCAGTGCAAGTCATCCTGCAAGTCACAATGGGAAACTGGGAACAAAAAAGCTGCTGATGGTTTCCAGCACTAATGTGCTGTTATTCTGACTGTACATTTGAACTGCTGTAGTCAAGAGCATAACATCTGTTTATACATCTTGCTTACTGAAGGAAACGGGTCCCTAGAGTCCATTCTGCACAGAATGGATGTTTAGGAGCAGACGAGAAGCAGGAGTCAGTTTCTTATTCAGTGTTTGAGAGAGGAAAAGTGTTTAGTTACTGTGACACAACTAAGCAGATACTGGGGATGTTTGCACAGATATCCAGACCTTGCCCGTGTGAAGGACAGAAGTGTCAATACAAGACACGGTTTTGCCCTGCCTGCTTCTGCTGACTTCTTGTGCAAAATAAGATATTTATAACTTACTTATTACTGAATTGGATAGGGGTTGGAGGCCTTCAGCTTAACTGACGAGTTCTCATGACTTGAATACAGCTGGAAATTAATCCACAGGTCAAGATTCATCCCCAGCCACTTTCTGTATGTCCAGGACATCCTCTAAAGTGCTGACATTTCCATGGAGTGCTGCCAAATAGAGGAATGCCACCAGGGTTCACCATGAGATGTGCAGGGGCAGAAGACAGCCAGTGGCCTTTCAGACAGGTTGATTTATCTGTGAGCTGCATACAAGCAAAGGAGGAGCTTTAAGCAGATGAATTTGTTGAATGACATTTCTCAAATCTGTTCCTTAACTATGTCATTCATACCTGTGTTCTTGTTAGTCATACTGCCAGAAGCCATGTGTGCAAACCCTGCCTTTGGCTGTTCCCTAACTCCTGACACCTACAAAACAAACACAGGTCAGAATTCTGCATTTCCTTTGATGGTGGCTGTAAAAGCAAGCAGCTCTTAAGTAGGCTTTTTATATTAAGGTTGTAATTTGTAAGGTTTATCAATATGTATATACTTGTGCTCAAGAAAATAATTTTTGTCCAAAAAAGGGGATTATGTTCCTATTTGAGAGTATTTTTAATGCACTCTTGGAAATGACATACTCTTTAGAGACTATGTCAGTAATCCCTGATGTGTCGTGACAAAAAGGTATTTGATCTTTCAGTTTTCGGGGGAATGCATCTTGAAAGGAATTGAACAATTTGACATTTCTGATTAAAGACAACTATCCTTGAAATTACAGTAGAGATAAAATTTTAGCTCTAGATCTTTTCTCCAGTAGGATTTCTGCCATAGCAAATAGATTTCTGTTTTCCCCAGAAGAATCTCATAGCGAACTTGGAAATGTGGAACACCTTTATCTTGTGAACATCTGAAGATCTGGAGGAGGAAGAGTGCCAAAGCCAATTCGTGTCTGTAGTCTTGGGTGTTGCAGTTGCTCTCTTCTCTGGAATTCAGGGATTTCTGTCAGGAGTTTGTCCTATGATTAAATGTCATGCTCTTGTTGGAGTTTTAGAGAGGAATGGAACACTTGAATTAAACTGGCATTCCCTAATTTCTTAATGGTGGCCGGAAATGTTTAGCACACAAGTTTTAATACTCTTGCATTTTAGTGTAGATTTGAATCTGCAGTCTAGTATGGGAATGGAGTATTGCCTGTCTCTAAAAACATAGCAACTGACACTAGGGTGTCTGAACTGAGAGAAGTAGTTTTTCTGTACATTTTCTCTTTATTTTATCCTATTTAGTATCTGTATTTTTGGTGCTTAAATCCTAATGGTTGTATCCAATTGGAAAGTCTCCATGAGAGCTACTCCTAGTTTTGCCCATCAAGATTTTTGATTCCTGTGTAGAACTGCATTGCTGCAGCATCAGGCAACATACCTGTGTGCTAGACTAAGCTACTGACATAGAATTCCCAGCTCGTTTCAGGACTCATTTTGAGTTTCTAAACAAATTACTTAGCCCTGAGGATCTTGGAGAGAGTTTACATTGTTGTCCGAGATACCACAGTGTATGAAATTGTATCTTAGCAGTCAAAAGTATGACAATTTGGTGTCTTTGAAACAGGCTGCAGAACGTGCTGGAAAATTGTTTATCTTCCACGCTTCATTGCCAACTGCAGAAGCACCAGGGAAGCTGAGAAACAGAGATGACAAAAACCTGCTCAATACAGATAAAGAAAAGGTATTTTATACTCTAAGAGAGTCTTGGGTTTTTTCATTGTTTCATTTACAAAGCTGTGTTGTTTATATCTGTAATATTCCCAGGTTATGTAGGGATATTGATGCTGCCAACAAATAACTGCACCCAGCAAGAGCCTTTGCTCCTGCCTGCCTACTGAGTTCACTCTCTTAAGAATATAGTTGGTTCCCTGCATACCAGTACATGGGCAGGGGGAGGAGGTTCTCTATGGAACCTGTGCCTCACTTAAAAGTTACACTCCAGCTTTTTTCTTCAAGTGGGCATTGGGACTGTGGTTGGCTACCAACAGTGTCTAACATTGATATTTGTATTTTAATTCTCTGCAGACACTCTTCCAGCCCCAGGTAAATGCTTACGAGGCCCTAGCCAAGGACTGTGTGGCTAATGGCTGCTGTGTCAACTTGTTCCTCTTCCCAAATCAGTATGTGGATGTAGCCTCCATGGGGCTTGTCACAATGTACACTGGAGGAACACTGTACAAGTACAACAATTTCCAGGTAAGTGGTCCAGGTTTCCTGCCTTTCAGACAGTTAACACCTGGGTTTTTGTTAGTTTCCTTTTCATTTCAAACTGTGCCTCTGTGTTTAACATACAAGTGACCCCACTTAAATTCCAGGAGGTAAAATTTCAACTTAGAGAGGACAGAGAAGGGTCAAATTATGTATTTTGCAACAGTAATAAACTGATGGGTGTCTTGAAGTTAAATCCACTTAAATTTGCTAGCATCTGAGTAGGGAAGTCAATTAACTCCTGTACACACAGATAAAAATGCCTATGATAAAGACCCAAAAAGAAGCTGCAATAGCACTTGCTTTTGACGTTTCCTGACAATTTCTCTGTGGGGTGGGGGACTTTGTCTGTGTCAGGAGCTGACTGCAGAAGCGATTTTTGGGAAGCCAGCAATACTGCTGTATACTTTTTAAGGCTGTGCCATGAAATCCTACCTGGGCTGGAAGGTGAAGTGCCAGAACCAACCTTACTTGAGGTGGTTTGATTGGATAGAACTTGCCGATGTCAGAGCCTAGGGATGAATTGGCAGGCACTTGGGTGTGTGTGTTTCTGTGAACAAACCCAGGGCCAACGTGGTTCATCCCTTTTCAAAGGAAGAGCTGTGAAAAGCGCAGCTGTGATGTTGAGGGAGGGTCGCAGGGAGAGGAGGGCTGGGGTCCTGCTGTGCTGCTGCCACCCTGTGGTGATCTGCAGCTTTGCTTTGCTTTTGCGTTGCTAGCTCGATGCTGACAGCTCCCAGTTCTTGAGCGACCTCAGGAGGGACGTGGAGAAAAAGACCGGATTTGATGCCATCATGAGGGTTCGGACGAGTACAGGTAAGGATGCGCGTGGTGGTGTGGGATTGAAAACAATACAGTGCTGCACAGAAGGTCAGGCTGGCACTGCTTCGTTGTGTGCTCCTTGAAAAGTGAGTGCACAGACTGATCAAATGCAGGAACGTGCCCTTCCTGCATCTGTCTCCATGCTAATTTACTACCAAACAGGAACAAGGCTTCTGGTGATAATTCATGCACCTAGGATTGCAAAGGAAGTGGGATACACAACTGTCGCTGCTGGACACCTCAGTGGTCCTTCATTGTCATACTTCAGTGACGTTACTGTTAGCTACTTGTCATGCATTCCTTCTTAGCTCAGGTGCAAGTATTTGAGAAACATACACACACAGTGGCCAAAGGCAGCAGTGCAAAAGGTTCTGGTGCTTTGAGTCCCAGGCACAGCTTCCTGGCAGAGGAGCTCTTCCCTCTCACCCTACTGTCAAAAAAATGTTGTTGGCAGGGACAGCTGGTAGCATCCTGAGGCTGCAAATCCCAGAAGGAAAAGGATTCTGTTAGTAAGCAAATGGACAGGCCACAGAAAGAAAGTTGTGAAGCAATGTCAGTTTTCTGGGACATTTTGAAACAGAAGCTTATGTTTGTTTTGTTTAAATCTGGCTCTAGGCTTCAGGGCTACTGACTTCTTTGGTGCTATTTACATGAACAACACCACAGATGTGGAAATGGCAGCAGTTGACTGTGACAAAGCAGTGACCGTGGAGTTCAAACATGATGACAAACTGAGTGAAGACAGTGCAGCCTTAATTCAGGTAAAAACATCTTAATTAGATGTAATGTCATGAAAGCATTTGTGGTGTAGGACTGATAGGAGCAAGGCGCAGCTAGCACAGATTCTGACAGAATGCCTGCTATCAAAAAATGGTTTTCACTAGCCAAAGGTTGCATCTTACCTCAAAACACAGATGATACTGTGATAATGAGAGGTGGTTCTTGCTCCTCTAGATGTTTAGTCACGACCTTCTGCTTGTTCAGCAGGAGAGAATATTAGAGTGTGCCGGGTTCTAAAGGTAAGGCGTAGAATTAGCTGAGCTTTTTATTTCTAAGCCCATAGTAGGATATGAGGGTTGGCAGGACCTCTCGTTTCACCTTACATGCAACTTATTAATGAAAAAAAAAGTCACTCAGCTTTTGAAGACTGGGAAGTTTGTGTTTTATCCAAGAGATGTGATGGGCAGAGCACTTCTCAGCAAGCTTCTTATCTCTCGTGTGGTGTTTCTTCAGCTACAGCCATCTGAACCATTCAATTATTACACCAAGTATGACTTAGGAATTGACAATCCTCAGTGGTCTTGTTTTCAATGATCCCATCAGTGTGTAGCAAACAAAAGTAGTAAGCTTTCAATCAATCATATTATTGTTTACAACTTTTAAGATGTAAGCTTTACAACATCCCCTAGACTGCCATCTGGTACAAGTATGTTGGTCCTGTAGTTTCCAGGAGCACTGAAGTAGCACTGCAAGGCCAGGCTGCCTTCAGAAGTAACTAATGTGCCTCTTACACACAAAGTGGGTGGCTCTTGCATGCATTAAAGTTAACAATAAATGGTAACTTGGCGCTCTCCTGCAGTGTGCTGTCCTCTACACCTCAGTGAGTGGGCAAAGACGGCTTCGCATACACAACATAGGCTTAAACTGCAGCTCCCAGTTAGCTGATGTCTACAAGACTTGTGAGACTGATGCACTCATCAACTTCTTTGCCAAGTCAGGTAAAATTGTTAACAGACTGATTTTTGTTTGCTGTTTTACTGTGGGGTAGAGGAAGGGGAAGGAAAGGGAGATGAAAGGATTATCAGATGGCAACTCCTGGTTTGTAACTTGCTGCCCCAAACCTGAGCAGCTCTTGCAGTAGTCTAAAACTGAAAAGAGAGTTTGCATATTTTAGACATACTCCCATGAAAGTAATGCCTGTGAGGGTGGCTAGAGACATGTGATGCACAAAGCTGTGGGAATGGACACCCTAATGGTGTTAGAGGCTTGGGGGGGGCAGGGGCTGGTGTTTGGGCAAAGGCGATTCAACATCCTCCAAGAAGTCTAGACTAAAAATCCAGCAGCTATAGACCTTGTGTTAGTACAAGCTAGTGAATGTAGGTACTTTGAGTATGTCCCCATCTTGAACGTGCTCTTTCCTTCTGTATTTGCAGCTTTTAAAGCCATTCTCAGCCAGCCCCTGAAGACGGTCAGAGACATCCTGGTCAGTCAGACAGCTCATATGCTGGCCTGCTACAAGAAGAACTGTGCTAGCCCCTCAGCAGTAAGCCAGGTAAAACCCAACCCAGATCAGTCCTCCCCAGCCAGGCTTTGCAGCAGATGAACAACCACTCCTACACCATCGACAGTGCCAGCTTTTCCTTTTCTTTCAAATACGTGGGATTCACTGATAGCACATCCAGGCTGTTCTGGCACAAGTAGCAATGCCAGTGAGCAAACTGATGGTGCTATTCACACAAGGGAGCTCAGCCAGCCTTCTTCCTGCTGCAATTATGTGCTGACTCGTATAGCTTTTGTATTTTCTTGTGTTATTTAAAAGATTTTAGTATTCCACTTTCTGGTAAGTAAGACTGTTATGAAATGAAAATATTTCTCTTAGCAAATAATCTGAATTTGCATGTGGGTGTCTTAAGGGTGTTGGAGTGATAAATATCTGATGTCTAGACAAGGCCAAACTGCTGGGGGGGGGGGGGGGGAAGGTCCATGGTGGTTAAGATAAAGCAGTTGGCTGCTTTATTTCCCAGAGGCTCTAGGAACATGGTCACTTTATTTCCCAGTACTTGCACATGGTCTCAGTTTAGGCAATCTCTGTTACTTTCAGTGGTTTATGTAAATGAAGTCCCTAGCACATAAGCTGCATTACCAAGCTTCCTCTGCCTTTCAGCTTATCCTTCCAGATGCCATGAAGGTGCTGCCAGTGTACATGAACTGCCTCCTGAAGAGCTGTGTGCTCATGGGCAGGCCAGAGATCCCAATGGACGAGAGAGCTCACCAGCGACAGCTGGTCATGTCTATGGGAGTGGCTGACACACAGCTCTTCTTCTATCCCCAGCTCCTGCCAATTGTGAGTATGGGGCACAACTCTCCCTAGGCTGTGGCACTGCCATTGTCAGGAAGCATTATGCCTGTGGGGCAGGTGTTACACTACACCATGCTGGATTACATTCTTCCTGTGGTGGAGCTGCTAGTAAAAATAAAATGAGGTGAGAAAGTAGAAACTCTGGCTTTATGGAAACTGGGGAGGTAATAACATTATCATAACATTATCAGTCAGACATGAGCCTCCTCTAGGAACCTCTCTGTACTTTCAGCAAGGTGCTAGCTTTCCTGAAGGTCAGCACAGGTGTGCCAGTGTGTGCAGAGGAAGGCCTGCTGTAAGAGTCTTGATTTCCAATTCCTGTAATCTGGAAAGGAACCAGTAAAGTGTACTAACCCTTTCAGTCGTTACTTTCTCAACAACTAGAGCTTTGGTCACTAGTCTACAGCTAGTGTTTGATTCTGCCTTACAGCACAGCCTGGATCCGAAAAACGATGTGGTGCCAGCTGCCATCCGCTGCTCTGAGGAGCGTCTCTCGGAAGGAGGAGTCTTCCTGCTGGCCAACGGCCTGAGCCTGTTCCTGTGGCTGGGAGTCAGCGCACCCCCAGAGCTGGTCCAGGGGCTCTTCAATGTGCCGTCCTTCGCACACGTCAGCACTGAGGCCGTGAGTAGATGGAGACTGACTGGTCTCTGTTGGAATGTATGGTTGAAGTAAGACCAGGCTGCTCATCAGAGAAACAAGTGAGGCAGATTCAGCTAAGAACAGGACCAAGTGAACAGGAGGAAGTGCCACCAGAAGTGTTTTAAAATACCGAAACACGTAATAGGCTTTTACACTCTTACGAGTGAGAAGCTTCACAATGGTTTTCTAACCTTCTTAAGCTTTCATTGTTGCAGATAAAAGTCCTATTGACTGTATACTGCTAAAATGGGACCAAAACATTTGAAATAGTTTTAAAAGTTTCTCCTGAACTTGTTATACAGTGATGATTTTAAACTGAAAAATGTCTTAAAACAGAGAAGTCTTTTTTGTGAAGGGAATGGCATTTCCCAGTTTAGAATGAAATCCACAGGAACTCCCGTCAGGTAGCAGTAGCTTGTGTGAGAGCCCAAGAGCTGTGGCTGGACCTTAACACCCTGCTGTGCTGTCATTTGAACAGACGTCACTGCCTGACCTGGACAACCCTTTTTCTAAGAAACTGAAGTCAATACTGGAGCATCTCCAGGGCCAGAAGCCCTACACTATGAAGGTAACTCCCATCATACCTGTTCACAAGAACACTACTGGCTATGACAAGACTTACCTGTGAAAGGTTTTACAGATCAGCACTTGTCCTGTATGTCAGTGAGTTCCAGCCTGCAGTGTGGGCAAGAGCACCTCAGAAGTGCTTCGTTCTTAAGAATGTTCAGAGACAGCCATGGCCAAAAGGTTACCATTTTGTTCTGCAGACCTTAATTCACACCAGTCCTGTCCTGTGTTCATAAACACAGCTACTGAGATGCAGAGATTTGGTTTGGTGGTTGCCCTACCCCCAGCAGACAGCAATACCCAGGAAAGCTGTAGTGGCAGCTTGTGGTTGTACCTCAGTGTATCTTTTACCTTTCCAGCTGGTGATAGTGAAGCAGCGGGAGCAACCAGAGATGCTCTTCCGACAATTGCTGGTAGAAGACAAGAGCATTTATGGAGGAGCTTCCTACGCCGATTTCTTATTCTGCCTTCACAAAGAGATCTGCCAGCTGCTCAGTTAAGGAAACTCAATTTGTCAGTGTCTTTGATTTTGCAAGAGGGACAGTCATGGCCTTTGGCCCAAAGCTCCACCATACCTGGGCATTCTGCTGTGCTTTAGGGCCTCTTTTCTGTGCTCTCTGTACAGTTCTGTTTCACATCACCTCTCATTGAGCCTTTAGCTTTCTTAAGCTATAGAATAGGAAGTTCTGCACTCAGATATTAATTTTCTGAGAGTCTTAACTCTTTCTCCCAGGTGAACTGCCAGAGTTCAAACTGTCATGGCTTAGGAGCATATGATGCATTTATTAAAATGATTTAGAAAACAGATAACTCTTCCAATTACTCATTTTGCTAGTCCTAAGTTATACAGGAGCCAGGAAAGATGCTAAAAATCTATGCAGAAGTGGAAATATACAACTCACTGCTTTTTTCTAAGTGAGGGCATCGAGTGAATCAGGTCGCAGTAGTCATGTAGTTCAGCCTAAGTACTTGCACCGGAAGGACCCTGAAATCTCCAAAAAGAGAATCTCCTTTTCCTGGAAGGGACAAGCATCATCACTTACAGAAACAGTGCTGGGTGACCTTCCACAGCCAGGACTTACTCTTAAGTTTTGCAGTGCGGAGCACAGGAAGAACAGCACTTGCACAACCCTTCAGCCAAGTTTGGCAAACAAGGTATGGTACAATTCTCAAGTGTTATGGGCAGACCATTTCATTGCATCTTCCAAACTGAGGTTTTATTACCACCTTTGCTAACTGGAATATTCTCAATCCAACTCAGATACTCATCTGTCCCTCTAAATTTCAGTGGCAGGTCAGCTGTGAGACAGTTGACACTAACCAGAAGTTGTTTATGGTGCTATAGGAAACAAGCCTCTTGCCTAATACCAGCTCTTTTAGTGACCTCTCACGTGGCTCATTTTTTACAACAGCCACTGCTTTAAGAAATTAACCTCTGCTCATACCAATACTTAAGGCAGATGTTAGAAAGCCAGAGCCTTTAGCAGCACTATTTACCTCAGATCCTTCAGCAGTCTGTGTGCATCTTTAGGACCAATGCCTCCAAACTTGAAAAGCTGTTTTAACAAAAATCAGTGTTTCCAAGAATGCAAAACCTCTCAAAAGTAAGGATAAGAGCTGGGTCTCAAAAAACGTGCTTTTAAACATGTTAACGTTGCTACTTGTGTTAATCATTTCAGTATCCAAGACCAGCAGTTAAGATGCACATTTTGGCTTGACAGCTTACCAAAACAGTTCTATCCCCACTGCACCCCAGTGCAATGACTGAGAGCTGTTAAATAAGTGACTATATTACAAATGGATCCTCAGACTGAATTCAGCTGCCAAGACAAGCACTTTTTAGCTGAAGACGTTACCCTGTAAGAAGTATTTGTTGCAATTCCAAATCAGGGTACTCTGTAAATGTCACCTCAACTCTTATGTAAAAAAAAATAAGCAGTTATTAAATATAATCATGTGTGTGTATCATTTCCTATACTAAGGTCTTTAAGTTTTTAATGCTACCAGCCTCTGCCAAAAGCTATTCAACACCCCTCTTGAATAGCAGCACCTATGCCTGATATTCCAGGGCACTAGAGAGGGTGGTTTAAGACAATTAGCAACAGAAACTGGCTTCAGGGTTCATGCAGCTCTTCCCCCTGCCTTGCCCTGTAAGCACTGCAATTCAACACAGTTTGGTACCAAAGATACATTACCAACACCAGTTCCTACACAGCATAAACAAAGCTGTGCATCCTGCAGGTTGGTAAAGGCTGCTGGGAGGTCATCTTGGCTACTCTAAGAGGCCAGCTCATCTCTTATACTCTATCTATTAAAACAAACAGAACTTCCAGCTCTTACACTTGCTCAAACCAGGTCTCAAGTGTGCCAAAATAGCCTGGCAAGTGAACCGTTTTAGAAAGATCACTTACCACTCCTGGTCAGGGAAGAGGAAAGAAGCAATTCCAGACTCCTGAGACAGCTCCTCTCAATCCACTCCTGTTCAGAGCCATTGCTTTAACATTATTCCAAGGCATCTGCCGATGGCCTAAAGACCGCTTCGTGCATCTTTTACTTGGTTGGGTTAGACCTGGCAAGCAACACTGACGAAATACTTTTGAGCAGCCTGGTTTACACCTACAGTTCTGGAACAAAGTGTGCTTGTCACTTCCCTGTACACTGGGGAGAGCCTACAGAGAACCAGGTCTCTGGGGACAGAGGTGTGTTGCTCAGCATGAAGCTGTATTAATACACAGCTGTTTACAGCTGCATAGATTAATTCTTCACTGCTCCAGGCTTTCACCTGCAGGTAATTTTACCTACATGAAGACATCATGGCTGAACTAGCACCAAGGTACAGACACTTTCACAGCAATCATAAGAACTATCACACAGACATTACAAGTGCAATTGTTGCTGGACTCTGATACTCAACTCAGATTCAGTCCTTTAGTGGTGCAGTAATTCGAATGACTTTGTTTCACTACAGCCCTTAGTTACTGTTTGCTTTTTCACCCAAAAGAACAGCCTTGTAGACCTTGATCCCACAACACTGGGCAATTTTTATTACAGTGACCAACTTGACCAATTTTAGAAGCAGAGATTGTTTTTTTCTATTATAGACAGACCCAGTGAATCTTATTACCTACCACTCTCAGTTACTCAGTATATCAAGCCCTGTTGAAGAAACAAGACTTACAGCTGTTTTCAATGTAATTGACTCGTCCTAGAGTGCATTCTGGGTATTTCTATCCCTTGCCAAGGATTTTTAAAACATCTGGGTATTCCAAAACACCATTTAACTCCCACTGTCAGATCAAAACTGTTGTTTACCTTGCAGCTGAAATGCCACTGCACTGAACGAAGCATTTGGCATCTGTGAAGATATGCAACGAACCTGCGGCCATGATACTGCACTGGGGAAGAACCTCTAGCCCCCAGGGCACATCCAGCACTTCAGCCAACAGCAGCTGAAAGGGGGAGCCTTCTCAAGGCAACCATTGTGCATAGATCCTGACCTGGACAGCTGACCAAAACCTTAACATCCCTTTGAAGCTAAGATACGTGGGATGCTTCAGCATTTATCAGTGCAATTGTCATATCCTTCACTTAATTCCTAGAGGGTGTAAGCTATTCACAGCACTGTAAGCCTCTTCCAGAATGGAAAGATCTAGACAGGCACCCCAAATCAGACTAGTGCCATTATGTATTCAGTACAATTGGGAAGGAAGAACTTGTTAGGCTTTTTATCTCCATGGACAGCATGCTCCAACTAAGTCTTCCTTTACTTGTGGTAAATGAGATACTCATCAGTTCCCTGACTATGAGTATTATCCTCCTCCTCCTCTTCCTTTTAGAGCTTTAGAACTAAGACATTCACTGACAACACATAATGAAATTAAAAGCTTTTCAGCTCATGGCACCTCTTCAGATAGGGTCCAAAAACGGCCAGATGTTTTTAGTGTATGTTGGGTGGGAGTGGACAGTGTCTCACTACAGCATTTCCTAACCATCACCTCCATGACCACAAGTGCACCACACCCAGTCTTTCTGTACACCCCTCCACCCAGATATCACTCTTACCTTTACAGGCAGTCTCACGCTGTTGAAAGCACCTCCAGAGTATGACTGGCAGGTGTGTGTCTTCATAGAGGACACCTAGAAAGTTCTGTTTCCTTGTCCATTAACCTTCAGCACAACAGTGAGGTCAGTTGCCTGTTAACAAGATGCACCTACCTTACATTGCCCAGGGAAGTTTGCCTATCCAGCTAGCTCAGCAGTCTCTGGATCTTTGAGGGAAAACCCCAAGAACCCAAACTGTATGCTCAAGAGGGACTGATCTAGCAGTTTTTTTTGGTTTTTTTTTTCACAAGACCACATGCAATTGCTTTCCCAAGTCACTGAAGCCTTGAGCAGCACCCCAGCTTCTGCAAACTGGTAAAGATGCACATCTCAACCAGCTCTTAGAGTCTCCTCTTCAGCGTAGCCTAATCTGTTAAGAGCAGCCTACACACTGAACTATCAGCTGTGGACATACAATTAAAAAGGGGGAAACGGGTGAATACTTTCTACTGAGAAAAACAAAACCCGTTTGTCATTGGCACAAAAGCAACCTTCCTAAGGATGTGTCTCCCATATTTACTTTCTGAGCAAGAGCCAAAAGAATACACCTGCCTACTCCTTACACCAGTAGGGAGGAAACACAGTAAAGCAGCAATTGCCAAACCTCAAAGAGAAAAATCTCACAAAATATCAAGAAAGATATTTCAACATGAGCTTTGATAAACAAGTTTAATAATCCACTGCTTTACAGGACAGTTCTTTAAAATCTAGGCTTCAACAGCAAAACATTATGAGACTTAAAAGCCAATTTTCCAACACCTAAGACTTCAGCAACTCTGTTCAGTCTACCCAGAACTGACCAAGCACTTCAGAGCTGTGGTTTGCTAATACCAAACACTACACAACTCAGCAAGCTGCTTCCTTCTCGCACAGCACTCTGAAGCTGACCACCATTGCTCCAATTCCATTTGCTTAACGCCCCTCAACAAAGCCAACCTCTGTTCCCTTGCTGTGCCCTCCTTACCCAGCTGGGTATTTTTCAGCAGCTCATAGAACAGCACCTCACATGACCTCCAGTGAGGCCTTTCTAGTACTGACATGGCAACCGCTCTGCAGTAAAACTGTTTTCCCTAACAAAGAATGGTGACAATCCCTGCTCCAGAAGCAATCCAGACCTCTGCAGAAGTTCTGGACTGCTCATAGACCCTCACCTTCTTGCTCTCCATGAAGCACACCACATGACAGCACAGACTTGACCCTCTCCTGCCCCCCTACAGACATGAGAAGTGAGTGCATGAAGGACAAACGGAGGACAAATTTGTTCCCTATTCCCAGGAATAATTTGGGAAAGTTAAACCAAGTAAGAAAAAAATAGAATTCTATTTATTCAACTTGCTCCTTGGTTTAAGAAAAGGTAAACTAGGTGTCAGTATAGACACACCACTTTTTCTTCTATGATGAGTAAGCCTGCTATGGCCATGCAGTTCAGAACTGCATTTCGTACCCACTCCATCTTCTTATTCACGTCAGTCCAAACCCAACACTCCACGGAAGAGGAACCCATGTTTTAGAGAAAACGACAGTCAAGGCAGCCCCACAACTTGCAAGTTTCATAAGGGAAGAGCAAGTGTCTCCACTTCAGTCCTACCCGTGCTCTGAAGCAGGGGTGCTCTCCGCTTGAAGCAGCTGTCAGGAGGCCAAGCTCAGTGCTGTCAGTTGCAGGACCTGCCTGCTGGGTGAGGTGATGTCCAGGCTGGTCACTGGAAGGCAGGTATCTGTCACTGCTTGCACCAAAAACAATTTCAAAAGTTACCTAGCTTCAGTCTCAGAATAATTCACTTTAGAAAATCATGACTAAGAAGAAGATTCAGAGAGGAGGCGCAGGACCAGGGGAAGAGTTATTATCTAACAGTCATCAGCGGGTGGGGAAGCCTCCTCTATGGGTACCTCCACGTCCCCCTCTGAAGCCACCCCTCTCACCCCGGAAGTTAGTCCTGTTCCTCTCTCTGCCCCTTTCTCCTCGCCCTGCTGAAGTCCCTCCTCGCCCTCCTCCCCTCGGAGCACCACCACCCCGGTCAGACTTGGACTTGGGTGGTGGAGACTTGGGCCGAAGTCTCTCGATCTCCTCAGTGCAGCCAGTCAGGTGGGAGTTGGGAGCTGTGAAGTATGAAGAATACGTTTCTGCATTGAAGTTGCTGTTAGTGAGGGTGGGTCCCACAGTCAGCCAACCTGGGGAACAAAGGAAGCGTCAGCAACAGCACACGTCAGGCTTCAGGGGCCTTGTCCTTTGCCTAGTAAATGGTACCTTAAGTAATAGGGACAGAGACTTACCCACACATCATCTGCACTGATCAGAAAGAAAAGGGCACCTCCAGGAAAGCCAGAGGTGTTGGAAAGTTCAGATTTGAGTTTAATATTCCTAAAGGCTTCTTTTTGTTTTTTAATTATGCCTGGCTATGGGAACATTCACTCTGTGGTTTCACGAGACCCTTTCTGCCTCCTCCCTACCTGTTGTTACACCACAGCAAAGCTTTCCAGCCCCTCTGTGATCAGACTAAACCAGATCAGCAGCAGAGCCCCCCCATCAAGTGCCCTCAGATGATGGAAGAGGGTTATTAAATTACAATTTATGTATCTGACAACAATCAAGTTACCTGGTCGAATTGTACTGTCTCTTCCGAAGAGATGAAGACGTCGCCGTCCAAGGCAGAAATGCTCAATGATGTGAAAAATCTCCACAGGTTTTTCTATGTTGCCAATTTCAGGCTCCTCTGTGATGATCAGGTCAATATCAACATTGGCATGGATGAAGTCCCCATCCGTGCTGCGACGCACAGTTCCCTTAATGCCCATGAGGCAGTGCTCCTGTACACACACACCACAGACAGCACAGACGGCACTCATCGCATGCTGCACAGCTGCTGCAGCACCCATGTCTGTGGTTTGAACACCATGGGGAGAAAGAAGCTCTAGGCAGAGGAGATCCTCCTCTTGTACAGAGAAGTCTGAAGCATGAATGTGAAGAACAAAAAGTGGAGCTACCAAAATAGCCTTCTGAAAACTGTGTTGGCTATATCTGGCTCGAACTATGCTGTGAAGTGGTAAAACTCACATAGAAGTTTTGGACTTGGACTTCAAATAGTGCAATGTTAGAGCTTTAAGCTGGAAATTGTGAGACACGATCACAAGGAAAAGAAAGAACGAGGTGCTGGCAAGAGTAAGGCAATAGTGATTGTCATCAATGCTTGTATCAGCATTCTGATCCTGGCTTTATTCACACAAATAACTTCCACAGCTCTCAGTGAACACAAGATGTATTTTTTAATCTTGTACCTCTGTTACAGAAGCAGCCTTCACCATCAGACCTGTCTAGAAGGTATCACTGTATCAAACAAGTAAAACCAAACCACTATCAAATTGTAAATGCACTCTCAGCCAACTCAGTCAGCATTCGAAATGTCCTTTAACTGCAACATGTATTGCTTTCCTCTAAACCACCATAGATATTTTAAGTGACTGGTACATAGAATCCATGAATGAGACATCACTATGATCGGTACAGGATGTACAGAGGGTTCCTCAAACTCATTTCAGAGTTCTGTTTCTGGAAATGTTAAGCTCAGATGAGCCATTTTCCCCAGTATCATAAACCACTGATTCACTAAACAACACCAGATGGCTCTGAAAAGGCTGCAGACAAAATGATTATTTCCAGATTTTTGAGGAGAGTGTTAAGAGCTAGTGAATAAATATGAAAGGCAGAATAGGTGACCAACCAAATGTATGCAGTGGTCAACTGCACCCAATCTACAGAGTTTTCAAATCTTACGCTCAGCTATATAAAAAGGCAGAATACTGCTAAACAAGCTGCCCATCAAGCAAAGCCTAATCTAGTCTTTAGAAGATCTAGAATCCTTTATTTCTGTAAATCATTAGTACTTTAGATTCTAGAACAGGTGGCAGAGCATAAAGCATCCACCTAGAGATACCTGAACACAGGCGCACAGCACTTACATCCCTGGTAAATAAACGTTGCACAACAGAGTTATCCTGCCTAAATAGCAGGATAAACTAGCACAGTTTTCAGTGTTTATTGTGAACAGTGACCTCAGCGCAACCCTTGCTCAATAAACAGAGAAATTCTCTAATACCAGAAACTATTCTCTCTTAAACAAAGACAGAAAGTCCTCCCCAGATCCTCCTGTGTTAGTTTTAACGTCTCCCTGGTGAGTGAGCTGCTCCTATTTGCAACACTATATGCAGTAAACATACAGTATTTATACTTCTAAATATTTAGAACCAGTATAACACACTTCCAAACAAACTTCAAATTAATGTAAATGCAAGGGAAAGAAAGAATCCAGATATCTGAAAGGGAAGCTTATACTCCTAAAAACTGGCAAATCTGAGACAGGGCTGAGGATGTTTAATACTCATGAATGATTAATGTGGAATAAGTCCTGAGGTTAACGGCACTTCAAATTATTGTCAGCCAACTCTGTATTCAGCAAAAGTGCCACAGTCACACTCATGCACACCCAACCCAAGTCTTCATTCATCCTACATACATTCTGATGGCTTTGAAGAGCACTGGAGTCTCTTAGCTCAGAGGACTCCATAATCTACACTTTTAAAGATTTCTTCAGACATTAAGTTTAGTCACATTCTGCTGCCACGTTTAAGTTCCATTACATAGGTGTTCCTCCACCTCCAAGTCTCTAAGCCTCTAACCTGGAAAGGGGCTTGCTAATAGACAAACTGCTTATTTACCATTTATCCATAACCGGAACATCTCCTAGGTCGAAACCATGACCATATAGAGTAGCATTGTCTATTCAGTTTCCATTTCATTACTGTTTGTCAATCTCAACCCTCCTCAGGCACCTGCACTTCTACAAGGCTCAAGTACATACCACATTTAGAGAACAAAAATTCACCAAGCAGTGTTCAGTGTAGGTGACATTTCTCTATCTTACACTGACTAGAAGGGGACAAAAGTTAATGCTTCACCCTGTGGGACACTGGGTATTTCATCAGCATGAAGAGAAAGGATAGAGGAGAAACTGAGCCAGACCTTTACCTTGGTTCGCTGGAAAACAGCCTTAGGGTCCAGGGTCTTGGTCTTTCCAGGATTGTTCTTATTGGTTTTAATCCAACAGATGTCCTCACATCTTCTGTAACCCCATTTGCGTAGACACTAAATGTTACAGACAGACAAAACAGTTCACACTACACCAAACACTTCAGTAACCTAAGCTGAATGCTCATGTAGGTACTTGACTTGTAGCTGCAAGAGGAATATCATAGTCATAGAATGGTTTGGAAGAGACCTCCAAAGGTCATCTAGTCCAGCCCCCAAATTTGTGGCAGATGAATGAAGCAAGAGTTCACTGGCACGACTATCCTATGCTCTGTCAAGCTGTCCAAAACCATGCATGCATAAAACCACTGAATGGCTTGGGTTGGAAGGGGTCTCCAAAGATCATCTAGTTCAACTCCCTTGCAGTAAGCAGGGACATCCTCCACTGAAGTAGGCTGCTCAGAGCCTTGTAGAGCCTGACCTTCAATATCTCCAGGGATGGGGCCTCAGCTACCTCCCTAGGCAACCTGTTCTAGTGTTCTACCACCCTCATGGCAAGGAACTTGTTCCCAACATCCCATCTACATCTCCTCTGTCTCAAACCATTGCTTCATTTGATGCAGCCCAGGATGCCACTTGGCCTTCTGGGCTTGCAACTGCACACTGTTGGCTTATGTCCAGCTTCTCATCAACTTGTCCGTGTACCACTCTCTTTCTCATGTCTTTTTAATTGAACTCTGCACTCATTTCTACCTAGTGACACTGAAATTTAATCAAAATCAGTCTGAACAACATAATGACAGCTGCCTTGTCCCTGTCTCCACCAATACCTGCACTCCAGTAGCTCTTCACATCAATGCAGAGTTCTACAACCAGGAAGATAAACAGCCAAAAGCCATTGCCACCATTTTGTTGGGTTTTTCTATATCTGACAAAAACCCCACAAACAAAACCAAACCAAAAAACACCACCAAAACATGCCCCAAACTTAGATGGCTCTTTAGTTCTTAACTCCTGTTGAGTGTAGTCTTGGAAAGGGAGGAAATTGAGCATTAAGCTCCTTTGGCTGTTGCTGTGTTCAAGAACTGCCCAGCTACCACACACACGTCTGGGATCAAAATCAATCTCTCTGAACAGCTACTTTAACCAACCTCAGAATAAGCAGCAGATAAAGCAAACGGAATAGCAGCCACATGTGGTCCTCTAACAAAGGCCATATTGTTTCAACAGAAAGCACTGCTCAAACTAAGCATAGAATGTTTCAGCAATGCAAGAGCTATCTGGAAGTTTTTATTCCACACCACCCTCCCCAAACACAAGCAGTGCTACCCTGGCACACTTAGATTACTTTGAAACTCCAAAATCTTACAGGGTCATAAAACTTTGTAGCACTCACTGGGACTAAATCTACTTAAACTCCAGGTGTTCTCTGGAAATAAGCAGTGCTACACACACAATTTTATCTCACGTTATGAAACAGCAGCACCATTCTACTAGCATGAGCATTTCTGGCAGAAAACTATTAAGAATTCTGTTAAACAGATATAAAACGTGAATGCACTCAACATGGCAACATCAAACCCAAGACAGTAGTACAGCTTCCTAAACTCTGTAGAGCCATGCTTCCTCATACTCAGCACCACATCTCAAAACTAGTAGTCATCTAAGCAGCAAATGCCAGATACACTTACTTAATCCACTCAAAATCCTGTATCCTCTACCACGGTAACAAAACATCCCTCAGCAGTTAAAGCTGAGAATTCCATACAGAAAAAGTCAACGAGAAAAATAAACTCCTAGGCCTGTCCCTGCTAAAATAAATTAAAACATCATCTTACCACTCGGCCAAGATCCAGACCCTCGCCTGAGCCACACCACAGGAACACAAATGACCTTGAGGCTGCAATCTCTTCAATTTCCAATTTCATGATCTAGTAAAAATAATAGTAATAAAAGTTATTTCTGTATTAAATACCGATCATATAAAGAAGAATACTTGGTAAGTTTTGAAGCATTATCCCAGAAGCCATTAGGAAGCACTTCTATTAAAGAAGTCAGTCTGTGTACCACACAAGGCTGTGCCTTTAGAATTGTTTTCCACAGAGTATGTTGTGTAAGCTACTTGATCAGTACCTAAGAGCACATTTTTAATACAGCTGATGACCAGTGTAATTGTTTGTTTTTAATTCTATCTGTATAGAAAATTCTAGACCTCGAAAACTAATACAGCGCTGTCCAGGTTTCAACTGGGAGGGAATACCTGCTTGATTTCCACCTCCACTTTGTTCTGTCATTCGATTGGTAGGAAAAAGATACAACAACACAGCAACAATGCTGTTTCTTTTCAGACCTCGAGCTAATTTTTTGAAGTCACAACATAAAACCCTCAGCTTGTTTCCTATTACCACACAGGAAAGACATTCTCTCCATTTTCACTTTAAGGAAAAAAGCAGCAAGAATTTATCAGGACAGTGGTTCAACAGTGACAAAATGAGTAACATTCAGGATGAAATAACCTCAGATGCAAAGCATCTGTTACTCATTACAAGTTGAAAAGACTCATCTGTAACTTGCTAACACATCAAATCAGGCTTCATTCTGTGCTGCTGTGAAGAGAAATAATGCAGCAGAAGCCATTCTAAGAGAACATAACTCCCAACTAAGATAAGAGGATGGCTCCTGCCTCCAGCACTAACAGTTCTGTTAGGACAGAATGTTTTTTCCCCAGGCAATGCTGCCAGGCATCATTTTTACTGGCCATAACTGAAGGCTAACATGGAAGCTATCTATTCCTTAACATAGTTACCCAGTCTCTTATCACAGGCACAAAAATGCCTTTGTTTTCAAATTTATTCCTTAAAGGTGGGTTGAATTTTCTTTTGTTCTCATAAGCCTTTACTTTGATTCACTTCTGGTGTTACATGTGTGCAGGTTTCAGCTCAAGGACAAACTAAATCTAAAGTAACACCATCATGCCTCCCAGCCCAAGCTGCACAGAACACAGAGAAAATCTCATCCATAACCCATTCATTCCTGCTATGACCAGTTTGCTGGTACCACAAACACAGTCCTGTGTTCCTTTCAAGTAGGATATCTAAAGAATAGGGATTTATTAGCTGCATGTTCACACCCAGAGGCTCTAACCTAAGAATTCTTGACATGGTTATGCAAAGATCAGCTATTCCTCTTTACTACAGATTGTCCAGCTCGTTATGAGAGTGGTGATGTTTGCTTGTGTTAGGGATTTCTTGGTAGGTTTTAAATGAGTAAACTGTAGACACTTTGAGTAGTGCAAATTCATTGTAATTTGGCATCGGCATTACAAGTTTTACTCAGTGCTCAACTGAGGGAATTATCCCATTCAATCTCAAATGCCAGGGCAACTTGGCAGCAGGCTGTGTGTCATCAAATTATTATGCTTGATGACAAGTGGTTTGATTAACATTTCCTACTCAATTAATACCTTGAGAAAGAGGTATGCCAGTGAAGCACACTTACCTACTGAAGCCCAGTATATTAAAAGACATACCTTAGAAATGTCTTTGAGAATTTCAAGATACAAAGGAATATTTACAATGTATATTCTGAATTTCAACGGCAAAAAACACAGGGGGGTGGAGGGGAAACCAAAAACTCATGGAACGTGAAGGCAGAGAGAAATCCCACAATCATTAGACTGAAGTTTCAACCAGGCTCAGGGAGAACAGAAACATATCTAATTCATTAAATTCTTTAAAATACAGTATTTTAACACAACTAGCGTAGGCATGTATACAAATACAAAGCTTAGATTTGGTAAGAACCAAACCCCCCCAACTTTTCCTTAGAACACATCTCTAAATTTGACATTGAACCAAATCCTCTATTTGCCTACATTAAATGTATGAAAAACTTTCAGAGCAAGAAAAACACTCACATCATCCCAGGTCCAGCACTTCTCATTGGCAGTGATGCCAGTCTCTCGGTAGTATTCTTCCAGTGGTGGCTCCAGAAGAATCACATCAAACTTGGACTTCAGTTCCCTAATGTCAAAAGCTTCCAAGTCTGCCTGTAAGTACCTGTTTAGACAGAAGATGATAGATGGCTTGGACAAGTTATAGCAGTGGTTTGAAGATTATGCTCCACACAGCACTTGTGTAGCCAGTGAAGAGCTGTCTCCTGTGCGGTTCATGCAGCTCAGATGCACTGAACTCAGGAGATGCCCAATGCACTCTCGCCTAACCTCATCTAATGCAGCAGCACCCAGCTGCTTTTAAAAGTACTCTTTATCTGAAAGAGGTTTTAGGGTTCTAATTTAGCAAGCAGGGAATAGACGCCCACTCAGACTGTGCAGCAATATCTACTACAGAACCACTGAATTTTCTAGAGATCCATGAACTACATAGGAGAAAACATCATCATTTAAAAAGCACACACTCACTGCTTGGCTGACAGACTTCTGGTTTGCTTCACTTTGGGAAAGTGGCACACATTCAGAATTGCCAGTTATGTGTTATGTTTAGTAGATTCTGAATATTGGAAATGTGGTTATTTTTCATACAGCAGAACTCTTAAGCATAACCCACACACACCGATAGGATCAAATGCTCTCTTATGATTGGCCTCCACACCTGCCCACCTCTGATGTATCACTATGAAAAAAATTACACTGCTCCCCAATCAGGAGCTTTAACCTTATAAAAAAAGTGGATTGGCAGACCACCACCATCCCTTTCCTAAGAAAGTGTACAGAAGAGATTGTTATTCCAACAGTGTATTTGATCTTACCAGAAGGCCTATCTTTCCCATTATGGTGCTTTAGGATGCCCAAATCCAGTCTAACTTCAAAACAGCCAGCTGAGTTTGGCAGCCTGTAGCTTGGCTGTTCAGACTACTACTACAGTTTTCATGTGACCATGATGGAACAATGATGATTTACTCAGCACAGATTAGGACTACAGCACATTGAAGGCATTAGCTTCACATTCAGAAAGGTTCAAATTCCTGGGAGTACAATGCCACATGCCCATATTGTGTCTGATGCTCAGCAAAAGCTCTAAGACAAATCACTTCCAGCCAGTATAAACTTTCCTAGCCTTGAACTGCAAAGTGACACTAAGAGAACAGCTGAACACTATACCAAATAAAATAAAGTAAATCTGTTACAAGAACAACTACAGTTATATCAAGAGGCATTTTTTCAGGCTTTCTTGCTATTGTAAACTGCATGTATCATGAGAATCACAACTGATGCCCTTTCAGTTCCCAAATTAAAACCTGCAGTCCCATGAGTTGGCAGTTTGGTCTTAAAAAACAAAGCTTTGGACACTATAAATAATCACACACTGGAAAGAAAAGAATTCTAGTTTATATATTGAATTAAGCATCTAGATTAACAAAACAAAACGGATTTTCTTGTTCTGAAGTTCTGACTGATTAATCTGTATATACAAAGAGAAACAGAAAACGTAAATTCTGAGCAGGTGCTAAAGAGAGAGATTTGCAAAGCAGACAGCCAACCTTAAACATCTCTGGAGAAGAAAGGCATTTTCCATAAAAACACTTACATGGGAGGAGTGTTAGATTTAGATATCAGCTCATCCTTCAATCTGATGAGCTCTCTAAGTTTTGGATATTCTTCAAACCTATCTGCTAAGCCTAAGAAGAAGAAAACATGAAGTTAAAAACTACTTGAGAGTAAATCTGTATCAATTAAGCATTGTCCAGTATTCTGAACAGGTCCAAATGTTAATACTTAGCCTCAATTTTTGTTAGCCCAAACCAAACCTTTCACAGCAGTTACCTGTTCAGTACTTCAGAAAAGCTTCCTGCCTTGGCCCAGAGGATTAGGGCTGCTACTGACTGTAATCTCTAGAGCACTACAGTGGTCAGGAGTTCACAATTCCCTTTTCCAGGAGGAAACAAGCTTTCATTTAAACTAAAAGTGCCAGAATGATAAAAATTATTTTGTTATCTCTCCCCTAAGGTTACATTCAGATCTAATTAACGTTCATTTACAGACTATTCTTATTTAAGCTTTGAAGAGGATTTCTATGGCAGCAGCTGGAGTATGGCTAGCTCCCTTGGGCACTCCTTATGCTGAGAGTTGGCACACTGCTGTCAGAATACATGTATATTTATTTGTTGTGTTTGTGATGCTGATTTTCAAATCTTTCATATGCACAGAATGCAAAAGGGAGAATTAGGTTTTCTGCAGCAAACTTTAAAAACAAAAACACAGGCAGAGTATTACATTCCCCCTTCAAAAGATCAGTAGTGACACTAGATTTTTGTAACTCAGTGCAAATCCAAAGGGTACCATTCCCACCTCCCAAGCAGTATCTATTCAACTTTATTAGGAGTTATTTACAAAGCTTCATGTTCATTTAGAACTTTAAATGGTCCTAACCATGGGGGACAAAAAAATCCGCACAAACCCAGAAGCCTTCATCCCTCTCCATACTTTAATCCAAATTTCTGAACTCCCAACCCTAGATCACCTTAGGCTGGCATCTATAAACACAATACCCTTGTCCCGACAAGCTTCAACTTGATAAAACACAGAGAACTGATGCAGAAAACTGCAGAGGGAGCTGTCCTGCTTGTTTTAAAACCATTAACTCCCAGGGGCACCTGTTCAGACCAAACCGTACCTTAGTTTAAGGAGATTAAATTCAGGCCTAACAAAGTAAGATTTCAAGTTCAGTGCCAGCTGGACAAACGTAAACTCAAAAAGTAACATCCTCTAAACTAGTTTCAGTGTTGGGCCTGCCTATGAGCTGTCAGCAGCTGCATAACCAAGCTGGTAAACGTTACTTAACTACTTAAGCACTTTCCATACTTGACATGCCACATGCATGGCCAGGAGAGTCCAGAGACAAAGCCAGGAGCTATGAGTGTCTGCATCTCCCAGGAAGTGCAGGGAATTAAAAAGCAAAACATGCTACCAAATATAGCGAGTCACCTTCAAACGGTCACTGACTGTGACTTACCAACATCTCTGATGAAGTTCTGGGGTCTGTGTCCTGTGTCCACAAAGTGCTGGCAGTAGTCATTGTGTGGATTTAAGCTCTGAGTACCCTGGAGAACAAAAAGGAGTTTGGTGGAAGCAACAGGGAGATAACTGGACACGTACAAACACACTACACATTAGTTTGACAAACAAGAAAGCAAGATTATTTTTTGTTAATTTTTAACGTGTCTATAAGCTATATTAGCCAAATCATTGTGATTTTAGTTCCAAATCAGATCCACCATTACTACAGCTCATTGTAAGCTGACCCAGATCTTTTAGTCCGATCGATCTAAATAATAGTTACAGACAGATGTGGATTCCAGTCTGTCACTTCAGCCTTTGAAACTGTACTTCAAACACCATCAGTTGGACCTGATCATCTTAGAGGTCTTTTCCGACCTTAATGATTCTGTGACTTACAGACATAGTTTAACATAGCTATGCCAGCTTTGACTACAGGTTTAGATGCAAAAACATTTCACCTTAAGAAAGGTGCTGGAGTCTTTGTAAATCTCTTCTTCATAGGGCAGGTTCTCTTCATCTTGCTGCAGCTCTACTTCATCCTTGGAAACAAAGGAGATGTAAGTACACAAGACCATGCTGTTTCTCTCATGCTTCTGTTTCTTAAAGAAAGAAGCAGGCTGCCAACAAACAGAAGTCTCCTAAAAGAGTGGATCATGAACACAGCCAGCTCCAGTTTTGGAGGGGGGAAAAAAAATACCTATCTCAAAAAGGTCTGCCTCTTGTTACTGGAAAAGGCCTCTGAGAAGAATGAAGTCAGAAACCCTAGACCCTGACAATGTAGGCAGTGCTTCACAAAGCACTGTGAAGTTCAAAAAATTTTGTCCCTCCAAAATTTCACTCCTTTGACTAAAGGAAATGACAGGTTCTGCTAGAGTTCCTCTGTAGCAGATCTCTGAACATATTTATCTACTCAATCATCTCTTCTGTCGCAACTTCAGAAGCTGAAGCCATCTTCTCTATACAAATTTGTTACCATCTTTGCAGAAACAGCACATGCTACACCTAAGCACCTGTGAGATACCTGTTCCTCAGTCATCCCAGTTCTCTTTATGCCTCCATAAAGTGACTTTCCTAAAGGTCTTGTTGTCACAAAGAGCCCACACCACCAACTTTCAAAGGGAAAAAAGCACAGCCAAAGCAGAGACAGAATGAAATTACACTAATATTCATGCATACAGTTTTACAAATGACTAGAGATACATTAAGTAATTACCACGATTCAGCCAAGGAAGACATCTCCAGCCTCCAGAACAATGGCATGGAAGCACTCCAAGCTTGCAGGCCATCTCTTGCAGAAACAAAGCACAGCAGGGCTGCCCCAAATTAGGCCGGCAGACAGCAAATTTGA
The DNA here is from genome assembly GCA_013399055.1 of Ramphastos sulfuratus. NCBI lineage: Eukaryota > Metazoa > Chordata > Aves > Piciformes > Ramphastidae > Ramphastos > Ramphastos sulfuratus. The sequence goes on from WBNM01001965.1 coordinate 363,635, forward strand.
ACCACAGGTGTTCTGCACTTCAAAGTTAGAACTCCAGCAGTCTTTGCCACAAAACACTGTTGATACCAGACACACAGGTTCTAACAATTGAGTAAATGTACCTAGGGAAGGGGAGGGGTGGAGCAACAATCACAGCTCTCAGCAGGCTACAAAAAGCCTGGCAGTGGCAGCAGACAGTCACTTCCAAATACGGAGCAAGGAGCTCAACTAACCCTAATACGAGCCCAGAGAGTGGTGGTGAATGGTGCCACATCCAGCTGGAGGCCTGTCACTAGCAGTGTACCCCAGGGATCAGTACTGGGCCACATCCTCTTTTAACATCTTCACTGATGATCTGGATGAGGGCATCGAGTCAGTCATCAGCAAATTTGCAGATGACACCAAGCTGGGGGCAGATATTGATCACTTGGAGGGCAGAAGGGCTCTGCAGCGGGAGAGCTCGAGCGCCTGGACAGATGGGCAGAGTCCAAGGGGATGGCTTTCAACAAATCCAAGTGCCAGGGGCTGCACTTTGGCCACAACAACGCCCTACAGGCTGGGGTCAGAGTGGCTGGAGAGCAGCCAAACAGAAAGGGATCTGGGGGTGCTGGTTGACACCTGCCTAAACATGAGCCNGTACAACTGTCACAGGTCCACAAAACCAAGAACATAGCTGGATTTCTTTAGAACCACAACTCAGCTTTCTGACCTTGAAACATCCATTATTCATTTTTGCCATTAATGCAACTCTTCCTGTGTTTCCCACCTCTGCGGTTTGCAATGCAGCCAGGCTCCAAGATAGAAGTCAAGCAGCCTTGCTCTTTGTTTTTTTATCAGCCTGATGCTTACTAAAGAGTCATCACTATATACTTATGCTTACTCCACAAAAAAACCCAAAATAAAACCAGAAAAACCAGCACCTTTTTTGCATCAGATGTTCCTGAAGGGAAGAGTAACACATTTCACCTTTCACCTCAAAACCTGCTCTCATGTAATGCAAAGTTAGTATCACTGTTCAGCCTTCTCTCAAAAGATCAGCATAAGGCATTTAGGTGCCATCAGCTTATTTCACTTTCCACCTGGAACACTAGAAACTACGACTACATTTATTCAGAGACCTCCAAGTCCACGCACTAACAAGTGTGTTATTACTTTTGTTTAAGGAGTATGATGCACAATCCTATAGGGCTTGCTACCCCTGATTTTTTTTAATCAGCTCATATTACAAGACTAAATTTAAACAGGCTCAGCATACTAAGGAAAAAGTTACATAAATACAGATGGGATTTTTACAAAGTTCTTATCTCCTTGCCAACAGAGAATTAGCAATGCCTACAAGAAACAGCTGATGACCACTATGGAAGGTCTGCATGAGGGTTTCAAGCTTCTTAAATCTATTCATCTGCTCAACTGAAGTTAGTCCAAACCAGTATTATTAAAATATTCTTCAATTTCGACAACATCACAAGAGTCTGGCCACTTGCAAGTGGTTACAGCCCACCTCAGAGATGTCTTCTCCATGCTAATGAAGAAAACGTTGATGATAAGCTTTGTATGTTTTGCTAACTGGAGTGACTTCTCCACGTGTTATTACGCAGAAAATAAATGAGCTGTTTAACCACATACTTTGCAAAGGAGTAAAATAAACTACTATGAACTGATTACTAATCTGAGCACTTCACAACAGCACAAATATTCTGCAAATCCCTTCTGTGAGATGGTGACTGAGTACTGGGCATCTCCTTCAGCAAACCAAACACTCAGTATGTTAATAACAATGTCCATTTATAGACAGACTTTGAAAACTAGACATCAAAAAAGGTCCTGGCATGTATTTTAGTAAAACAGAAAACTGACATTACAGAAAAGTTTATGATCTGAATACAAACATAACAGTACCATGGCCCCGTATTTTAAAACTTAGCATTGTTAAGCATGCAAGAGAACAGGAGACATGGCATCATTTCATAAATGCACTGACCCTGAGCCTGCTTAAGCACAGCAGCAAGGTTATTAGGACAAGAAAAAAAAGGGAGAGGGAGAAGGATACACGCTGCAATACAATCACCAAGCAGATCAGAAAGACAGCAACATGGTAACTGAGCCTTTGTTTGGCCTTGCTTCTGCACTATACATCTCAGCCAAAACGTCACGTTAGATATGAAAGAAGGAAGCCATCGCACGGCTCTCAGATAAGCTTTTTAAAAAAGGACAACCACTCACTCTTCAACGACCATGGCGTTTTTACCTCAGCTTACCTTGGGTATTTTGAACACTTAAGAGCATAGCCCAAACCAAGCCTCATGATTCCATTCCCTTAGAGTCCTTTATTCCTTCCAGAACTGCATTTCTTTGCACATAACAGGCAGGTTGGAAAGACACCCTCAGCCTCCCTGCAGCTCATCCAATGGCCTGTGTCTCTTGTTCAAGGCAAACTTTCCTTCTGACAGATTCTGATCAAGTTCTTTATAATGTACCCAAGTGCAGATACATTTTACCACTTCTTTCTACCCAAGACAGCCAGCCACAGCACATCACCATTCCCTAAGCCTGCCTCCTCCTAGAAGCAGCACTAAATTATGCATCCGAACACTGGGTTCTGGTACAGCTCAAGGCACCTCAGAAACATCTAAGAATCACTTAGCATCTCTTGACACCTCCCTTAGATTGCTGCAGTGGAAGACATAAAGGTGACACATTTTAAACTACTCCTACACTTTTTTTTTTTTTCCTATATGAACACCGGAGTTATAACTTTTCTTCTTACCTTGTATTCTTCAATCTCTTCCTCATCAGCTTCCCCTTCATCTGGGTATTTGCGTTTTGCATTTGGTGCAGAAGTATCATAAGCAGCCCTATAAATGTATTTTAAAAAAATCTTCATATAAACCACTTTCTCTCTCCAGAGAGACCCTATTGTAAATCTCTGATAATCTGCCTTGACTACACGTTTCTGTCACAAGTTTGAAGTGATTCTGAAACTGATCCTCTGGCAATATACTTGAGCCCAGCACTTCTTAACGACAGGACTCTGGAAAATACGTATCCTGCTTCCTCATTGTCCTGCTCTGCGAGGCACAGCTTGTTTTAACCAAGTAACTACATCTTTCACACAAGGAAGTTGCTGTTACACGTGAGAATTAATAAGCAGTGGCTGCTCTGTTTATAGCTCCATAAGAATTGTTTTAATTGCCCTGTAACTGCTCTTACAAAAGGTATAAAGGCCCTAGGGCAATGCAAGTAGCATACTCTTAAATTCACACCTCAGTTTTGCTCCACAGTAGCTTTTTAACAGCAGAAAAAGATTAGCCTTGATTGCTCTTAGAAGCGAATGGCTAAACCCTACTCCCCTGATTCAAAGTTCGGATTTCAGTAATCGGAGCCATCTTTCGCCGAGCTGCAGGGTTTTGGGTAAACGGCAGGATTTTATCGTGCTCGCCCCACGCCACAGCCTCGCATCACTACTAACTAACCCCCTAAGCGGAGCGGCACTCCCGTACCGACCTGCACATCTCTCTCGTCTCGGCAATCTCCCGCTGGTCATCTTTACTGTTCAGCACGGCTCCGATGCTGTCCGCGTTCTCTGCTCCCAGCTGGAGAACGAGCAAGACAAACGCGAGCGGCCGTTACCGCGGATCGAACCCGCCCAAGTGGCGCCAGTCAGGGCGGCAAAGGGCCAGGCCGCACGCCTTGTCCCACCGACCGGGCCCAGTTGCAGGCCCCCGGCTGCCACCAGCTGTGCGGCGCAGGGGCAGGGCCGCGCAGGGGCAGTGTCGCGCTCTCCCCGCGCCCGCTGCAGTTAACGGACGGCGGCACGCGCCCGCTCACCTCCTCGCGGCGACAGGGCGGGGCCCGCGCGTCCCGTGCCGGCCGCGGGGACCCAGGCCCGGCGGGGAGCTAACTCGAGCTCGCTCAGCGCCCCGACCCTACTACCTGCTGCGCTAAGAGCTGTCGCCGCAGCTTCTGCCGCTCCCGGATCTCCTGCAGCCGGCTGTTCATCGCCTCGCAGCCGGCGACCGCCACCCAGGGCCACCGGGCTCCCGCCGCTGCGTCACTTCCGTGCCCTCGCCCAATCGCGGCTGCGGCGGCCCCGTGACGCGCGGGTCGTGGCGCCCGCCTTGTTTGTGGGCGGCGGTGTCGGGCCGGGCCAGGCCCCAGAACTGCCGCGGTGCCCGGCACTCGCTCGGCCGGAGCGCGCCTGAAGCGGCGTGGCAGGGCCTCCCGAGAGGCAGCCTACAGATAACCGGGTCCTAATGTGAAACGCGCTAGCCGTCAGACGGACAGAAATGCGAGCTGCTGACTCTCCAGCAGTCACGAACAGACTATTTGCAGTTTTAATACCACTTAAGCGACTGCAAGTGTAGCCGTTAAAGTCATTTCCACGCCACCGCTGCAAGGCACCGCCGCCGGCGCCCAGCTGTGCGTCCTGGGGGGCTCCAGAGGTTCGCTCCCCAGGTATTTCGCGGCGCTGACCGGCACCAGTTTGCTGCCTTCCCAGGCCCGCGCTCAGCTTCACGTAACCCTCCTTGTCGTTCTCTGTTGAAGCCAGAACACAACGTCTCTCCCACGTCTCTCCTTTACATCCACCTCCAAAAATCCAATGCAGTTATTTGTAGGTTAAGCTTTTTACTTAGCCTACATCTCTCTGTTTAAAAACTTCGATTTAGAGGAAGCTCTGCATAACCTTTAAAGCATTTTCCACCTGATTTTTGGTCTATTTCCAGCATCCTCCTTTCCCTCTCAAATTTACTGGTAACTGAATGTACATGATTTGTACTGCTTGCTGATTTTCACTCTGAGAGCTATCAGTGCAAGAAGAATGAAGGCTGAAACAAAGGCCCACAGTCTGGATTCAAAAGTTGTGCAATAAAGCTTCAGTTTGTACCATCGTGCAAAAAGAAACGTTACTACTTGTCTCCACAGTTATAGTTAATGTTTGCCTCCTGAAATAGACCAATTTTTCCTGTAACTGTCCCATACAAAGATGTGGACAAGGAGCTGAAAGGCGACATCCAGCTTTGTTACAGGGCAGATCCCCTCTGCTGGGATCTTGCTGCAGTACCATCACACTGGTGATACAGCCTGTCGTTCTTGGCTTTGTGTGGTATATGTGGGTGCATATGTCAGTGACATTATGCAGGTCAAACTTAAAGCTGAGAAAGATGTGTGAGGAGAAGGAAATTAGTGCAGACTACTACAGAAAGAAAATGTTTGCAGCTACTCACATTTCTTAAGAGTAGAACCTCCTAGAAAAGTGATGGAGCTTTTAAATATTAACCCCCCAATATTCCAAGAGGTGTTTTTTTTTCATCTCTTCAGGGAATACATTAGTAGTTATACTGTCCTATCTATGGAAACGTCGTGGAAAAAGAAATGCTATCTCATAGTGCTGCAGACCACTTTGATAGTGTTGGCTGTAATCAATACAGTAGGAGTCCCTGCACAGTAACAGAATCACTCCTGGATGTGATACGATGAAGTCCGTGAGAGCTTGCATTCCGTTTTCAGAACCAGTAGCTAAGTCCAGATGAGCTTTACAAACATTAGTGGCTGCAAAAGATACACATACCCTATTTCAAAATAGTTTGTGTTCTTCAGAATGCTCCTTGCATTTGCCAAACCTTGTCGGTTTGGCTCTCCGTGCCTTGTATGTGCTCTGTGGTCAGTTTTCTTTGATGCCAGATAAGCATCAAGCCAAATTCTGCCGCTCTGGAGTCATTACTACACATGCATATACCCATGTCAGTAGGTTCAGGTTCAGTCATTGATATTGGTGTTTTCATTACATCATGGTTTTCTATGGCCTGGAACCTTATCATGGAATCATCAAAAAAGAACAGAATCATCTAATCCAGCCTCCTATCCTAGTGTCAAATGTACAAATACACAGGCTGAAGATGCTCCCTGGGCAATCTATAATGGAGCTTTTTGGTGCTTACAGACAGTTTTTTTCCCTTGTCTCCAGTCTAAATATTTGTCACTGGAATTTATAACCTCAAGTTCATAAGGACATCAAGAGAAACCCCTGTTCAAGGATCTTGGTGCAGTCTTCCCTTTTTTTGCAACTAACAACTTTGTTGAACTGCCTTCAGCTCCAGGTTATTTCCTTCAGATTTATGAAGCCAGTTGTTTTCTCATCCAGTTTTTACCTAACTGGTTATTCCTGAGTACATTACCTTTAACTTCTCTTCAGCCACTTACATTCAATCTTTTTAATTATTTCTATTGCTGCAATAACTTTGAATTTAAATCCTGTTCTTCACCGTACTTGCATCTACTTCCAACTCTAAATGGATCTCTGAATGTAATAAGCAGATGTTCTATGCCACGTTGTTTAACCATTTATAGCATTGTGAAATATTTATAGAAAACAAATAATGTTGGAATTTCACACCCATTTGGGACCTGTGTTATACTGACATATAGTCCTGTCTAGTCTATTTCCATTTAGCAAAGAACTGCTAGCTTATTTTGTCAGTAGAAATGACTGCAAAAGTAAGAGCATTGGGCCCAAGATGCTTAATTTATCACTGTTTTCTCACCTTAATTGTTCTTCAAATCACTTCAAACTAAATTATGCCAAACCAGATGCTCAATAAATTCATAAATTAAAAAAACTAAATGGACCAAATAGATGAAACAAAAGAGAACTTTAGCTCACAACTCAGTACAGATCTTTCCTATTTCACGTCCCTTTTCCTCATGCTTTTAGTCAAGTATTTAGTTCTACCTCTTCCAAAACATCTTTAGAGGTTGGTAACCTCACCTTTGGGGCCTGTTCTGAATAAGCGCTAGTGCCCCCAACACCCCGTGACTGTGCCAGCCTATGCATTTCTACCTCTGCCTCTGGCTGTCTCCTACAAGACAGCAAGTCTCCCTTGGTAAGCCTATTGCAAAACCCACAGATCTATACAAATTCACCACAGCAGTCCAAACATTGTTGAAAAACCTCCTGTAAGTCAGTAGCAGCTGAGTTTTCATTCGGCCAGCACTGCTTGTCCTCAGGAAGCTAACCTATGGTCAGCACAGAGCCTTCATAATGCACCACCACCTGCTCTGGATAATTTGACAGATAGGTGCTGCAATTTCACACCTCATCTAGATTAAGTTTTCCTGCAGTTTGATCCAGCCTTGTATATGGCCTTTGGACATGAAGCAGCGGTGCTGCACTTTGCTCACAGCATGAGAGCTGCTGCCTCTGGGCCTGCTGATGGCCTCCCTACTAACACGGAGGTGACTGCTGAAAGGAGTCATCCACATAGCTTGCCGACAGTTACAGCCTTATTTTAACGAAGAGATTAGCACATTCTTTCGACAAATTCAGTCAATCACTGCAATTGACAATCCTCCTTCTAGATTAGTAACAAAATTAGCCACACCAGTCCCCTGAGCTCTCAAGTCCTACTTCACTTGGAGATGGAGCATTACTGGCCTGCAATCATCCTCAGAGAATATGTTAAAATACAACTGGCTTTTTAACTGAAATGCCTGTGTATATGCCTGTGCAAATGTCGTGTTGTATCTCGCCCTGTATTTACTCCTTCTAGCTTTAACACTGTTCCCAAATCAGCCCCCTTCCTCATTTTACCACTGCCCCTCCTAGTGAGGCAGGAGCAAATCTCTAGTAACTATGCAAACTTCAATGACATTTGTTCTAATGCTGAGCTGAATTTGATCTGCTCCCCTTATGGGCAGAACAAGTCTAATTATATGACATCTGCTGGCTTTATTATTATAAATCAAAGTGTTAAAGAAGTGTGAATTTGTTATGCTTTGAATAACAAACACATTCCCTACACCTCACCGACTTACAGACTTCTGTAAGCACTGAGATCAGAACACATTATGTATCCCTTTCCTGCTTTCCCTATGTTTCTCACACAAGACATTAAAAGTGTACTGCCAGTTTTATCTTGCAGTCAGAAACTCTGTCCTATCATGCTTGCAAAACAATCCCACACATTTTAATGTTTCAATATGGCATCCGTGCATATTTTCTGTGGTAACAGTACCCTTGCTTTTTCTCAGAGCTGTTTTGTTTTCTACTAAATAGCAATAAGGGTGACTAGATAATGATACTGTACTGAATATTACTGTGTATGGTAGCTCTGTACACCAAAAACCTCACCTCTCTTAAGTGCTTGTATTCTAGAAAACATATCCTTTCCTTACATATTACCTCATATACTCAGTGCTTTTCCATTTTACATTTGTTTGCAATATTATTTAATGTTTTCCTACATAGGTCCATAGCTAATTGGACAGAATATTTTGCCTCAGCATCTTACTTGCACAGAATATTTAACAACATATCCCTGAGTGTATTACTTTTTCCCAGTCTCCCATTTGCTTACATGTTTTCCAGAGTATTTACGGTGTCACCAGTTAACTATGGTTTCTATGAATACTCAGTTTTTCAGTAACTACATCTTAATGCTCTCTTAAGTTTGTAGCATACCAAGCAAAACAGTACCTAGATCTGCCACTTATTTCTACATTTATGCCAGATGTGTCTTCTGTGTGGCTGTGCCACCAGATCAGGAAAAAGATCTGGCTAATATTTTAAGCCAGTCCAGATTATTTAGCAGCAAATGTGCAACTGCAGCTTCAGAAGCACCAGAGGCACAGACAGAAGGCAGTAAAAAAATATGAAAAATGTTACTCCAGAAGATGGTTTATAGTTCATTTCTAAAGGAAGAAATTATTCAGCTGCTTTTTACTTTTCCAGGGTTCTAGGAAATTTAGAAAGAAGATCAGGGAAGAAAAATCTATGTATAAATAAAAGGTGGACATATGGCCTACTTGTGATCATTGGAATAATAGGAATAATCTCCCTAGGGAAGTGGTCGATTGTCCAACACTGGACACTTTTAAGATTCAGATGGAGAAGTGCTGGGCCATCTTGTCTAGACTGTGCTTTTGACCAGAAAGGTTGGAGCAGATGATACTCGAAGTTCCTTCCTACTTGTCATTCTCTGATGCTGTAATTCAGATTGGAAGTTCATCTCCTACAGCTCCAAGCACAAGATACTGATTTGATTTCTAAAGGCCAAGCAAAGATTCTGTTGAAACTAACAGCAAAACTCTGAGACCTGTTTCGAAAAGAGGATAATAATCATAGAATCACAGAATCATAGAATGGTAAGGTTGGAAGGGACCTCAAAGCTCATCCAGTTCCATCCCCCTGCCATAGGCAGGGACACCTCCCACTAGATTAGGTCACTCAAGGCCTCATCCAACCTATCCAATAATAATAGAAAAGTAACAATGAGATATTAGAGACCTTCTGATCAATGATCTTAAGAGTACTTCTAGTTAATGTAACTAGGCATTTGGTCCAGCAGGATTTAGTTACACACTATTAGAAGGTATTGGGGTAAAACACCAATGTTTAGAAGTCTGAAGTACAAAAGGTAGTGTGTATTCTGTCAGAGTGTTTATTTACAAAAATAAATGGCATGCTAAGCAGATCAATATAAACCCAGGACAAGTCACTATGTATGTTCTACACTGCTATATCCATAGCAAAGATCTGTGGCTTTTCATAATCCAGTGGGTTCAATTTTAATTTTGACATTTTGGTTGACAAATCATTTTCCCAGCCAAGATGACTAATTATGAAAGTAGTAAATTGGAATGTGCAATTCCATATCACCATTAGATTATCAAAAAATAAAAATGGGGAAATCATGATGATGGGACAAGAGGGATCAGAAGAGCTATGAAAGGGACATCTGTCAGAAGTCAAGAAAGAGTAAGGGATGATTAAGCCAGCAATGAAGATTATAAGAACATGTTGCCACTAGTTCTAGCAGTGGATCTTGCCTTCTTTGTCCCCTTTCTTCCCCCTGCTCTTCCCCCATCCTTCCTACAGTGCCTGACATTTTCCATTCTGTGGCAATGAAAGCCATCCAAGTGCAAATGTCTGTCACAGGTCTGCACGATGCAAGTGTTGTTCTAACTACAGGAGTTAATAGTTCAGTAGTGCAAAGTTGACAGTGATCTCTCGCTGTACTGAATCTCCTTGCAGTTGTAGATGGTATCCTTCATCATTTTGAAGTGTAGCTGCATTTTAAAATGTCAACTAAAATGTTGAAAGGAGTACATCTGTGCATCACTTTGTATTAATCATTGTGGAATGGTTGTTGCCCCAGCTCTGTATGTATTTGCGAAAGCAAGCTAAGAACTACTGAGCTTTGTCGTTCTTTAAATGTTAACAATATGGGCAAACTAATTCTTGTATTCTTCTGCACAAGATCTATTCACTGACCTGAGAAGACTCACTGATTTTAACAAAATTATTAACTAATACAGCCATCAGGACACGGTTTATAAAACACTCGACAATATACTCTCCTCCTTAATAGTTAAAATTGTAAACTAATTGAAACAAGTAAAACAAAAAATATTTTTAAATTGGTCCTAATGCTTCCCCAAAAGCCAATACAACCTTAAAAGAGAAAACATAATGTGTTATGAATATGTGCTGATAACTTTCAAGACATCTTTCCCTATCCTTGTAGGAATGGACATTTCTTAAATCTCTCCTTGGTAGCACAGCATTCAGTTTCTACAGGTAATTATAAATCCCATCCTCTTTAAGGCAAATAACTATAGACTGGATTTTTAGCTTTTTCTTCATCATGTATAAGAATGTATGTTCCTCTGACCAATAATAATGTTTTTATCCAAAAGTATCACTAATGATAAGAGAATGCAGTTTTCAGACAATGTTAAATATGGCTTTGTGGGCTAAACAATCCCTGCTCCACATAATTTTTTCTCCCTTCTTTGTGCTTATTTCACATGTTCTAATATACTATTATATTTATAGAATAGTGTAATATGCCCTTGCATTATTCATAACTGTAAAAATACAGCTGTAACTCACTTCATACTTTCTCATTCCCAGTAACAGGGTCTTATGCTGACAAAGATAAATCAGATACGCTAAGGATCATTGCATGTGCTAAAGTACACTGAAGTAATTCCTGCATCTCTCTGAAATTCTGGGGAAGAAGTCTTATTAACACCTTGCATGTACGTTGCTGCTGGATTTTGTGCAGGACAAGGAAATTAAAGTGCTTTGTTTCATTGCTGCTAATGGGAAAGTGAGACTTGGGTTAGATGGAAGATGAAAACACAAACCAACCCTGATTGACTTATCTTTCTGTGGTTTGTGATCTTCATTGCACTTGCACTTCGCTACAGCAAAATGCAAAACTCTGAAACAGATACTCTTAGGAGATGTTTTCAGCAGATGAAGTGGGAACGAAGAGAAGACACCTGCTGCCATTCCAGATATAAATGATTGGAACAAAGCTACCTGGATTATTTGTGAGAGAAAAGATTAAAATAAACAACTGTATTTATAAAGTATTGTTTACCCCAGAGAACTCTCTATACCATGAATATCAGAAGAAATTGTAGAAGGCCATATATCTCAGCTCTGTAATTCAGTTGTCCTCACTGACAGTGGATGTTTTGAAAAAATAAGGCTTCGCCCTTCTTGCTGGCATGCTTACCTAATATTGACTGATTTAGAAAGACCATGTTCTACATGAAAAAAAGTCTAAAATGTATGTTTTATGACAAAACAAATTTTCTTTTAACCTTTTCTCTCTTAGAGCTAAAGTAAAATGTTAAACATTTCCACAAATATTAAGTATTTGTACAAAGGTGTATCCTGCCCATTGATTTATTTTTTTGGAGTGGGTTGTTTCACCAGCATGAGCACAGACTGAATCATGTCCAGAGCTCCCTTAAAGGACAGACTCAATGAATCAAGTACCAAACCCAAAGCAGTCAAGTTCAGAATCAAAGTTCCATTTCTTAGCAAAAATTTGCTATTCGATGTCTTCAAAATACCCTTTTGACATATTCTTGCTTCTTTATAGCACACCTACACAAACTCACCTTTCACCTGGTTCACAGACTGTAAGGTGCGTGATGCAGCATCTACTGGAACTAAAGCAGCTCTTCTGTTGTAGTTAGTCATGCCGGGGCACTGCTGCTCTCACACTTGAGGCTCAGTCCCTACACAGCCACATGGCATTGCAGACTTGGAATCTGCAAGAGGAAGATAAAAAAGTGCTTGGAGATTGTTGCTGGAAACAATATACAACACAGCCTCAAACATCACGCTGCAGCTGTGTGAACGAGACTGCCTGTTGTGCTAGTTGTGTGTTCCTGGCTGTTAATGAAACAGCAGCAACGGCATGAATGAATCGTGCCACCAGTCCTCCCAAGTCTTACCCATGGCACTCCTGACTTTACACAGGGATATAACAGTGTGCAGCACTTGGGGGTGTCAGCTGATGAAAAACTCAACATAAGCCAGCAATGGTCGCTTGCAGCCCAGAAGGGCAACCAGGTCCTGCGCTGCATCAAAAGCAGTGTGACCAGCAGATGAAGGAAGTCATTCTGTCCCTCTACTCTGCTCTCATGAGACCCCACCTGGTGCACTGCGAGCAGTACTGGTGCCCCTGGCATAAGAGGGACATGGAACTGCTAAAGCAGGTCCAGAGGAGGGCTACAAAAATTGATCAGAGGGATGGAACACCTCCCTTATGGGGACGGGCTGGCAGAGTTGGGGCTGTTCAGCCTGAAGAAAAGAAGGCTCCAGCGAGACCTTAGAGCAGCCCTCCAGTACCTGTAGGGGGCCTACAAGAAAGCCAGAAAGGGACTTTTTACGAGGGCTTGTAGTGATAGGATGAGAGGGAAGGGATTGAAGCTTTAGGAAGGTAGATTTAGACTGGGTATTAGGAAGAAATTCTTTACAGTGAGAGTGGTGAGACAGCGGAATAGGTCGCCCAGAGAGGTTGGATGGAGCCTTGAGTGACCCGGTCTAGTGGAAGGTGTCCCTGCCCATGGCAGAGGGGTTAGAACTAGATGGTCCCTTCCAACATAAACCATTCTATGAATCAGTGAATAATCTATTAAGGATAAGGATACATATTTAGAGAATTAGAACCTCTGGTGAATGCAGATTTTTTTTTTGTTTGTTTTCTAAAAAATGCTTCTCAACGAGTATCTCCACGTGTCATTGTCAGGCAAAACTCGTTTTCACAGAACTGTGGCAGTGTTAAATGACGTAGAGTTACTTTGGATATGGTGAAACCAGCTCTGCTGAAATAGGATTTTTTCCTGCTCACTATCTTAAACAAAATGTATTCACCATTTTTGGATGATTCAGTTTACTTTTCAGTTTTCAATGCAATCCTTTCAATACGTCCGTATAACCCAGTGTTAGTGCCTATGCACCGATGTACTTAATTGCTCCAGGAAATCGAGTTTCTTATTGCTTTGTTCCAGGAAACTGGGTTTCTTATGGCCTTGTATCATGAACTCAGCTTGCTGTACAAGAAAATACGTAACACTTTTACAAAGGTTTTTCTATGATCTCATTACTGTGGGCACTGTGTTATGTGGTAATGGGAAGCCCATCAATTACCGGCTGTTCAGTTACATCCTGTGGTAGTGCAGGGTCACCCTATGGAGCTTATGTATAATTACAGACAAAAGGCCTACTCTGTTCCCTCTAGGCACAAATCCAAATTAATCTTGAGTCAGACATGGCAGGATTTCAAATTTCTGCTACCCATGTTTGCCATAAAGACTGATATTTATTAATAAAATTATTTTATAAGAGCACTGACTTCTATCCTAAAAATGCTGACTCATTACATCACCCATTCTATGGTCAGCTTTGAACATGGTAATCTCCTGAGTATGAAGCCTTCCTTCAATCCTTCTAGTCCCAATTTCAGCCTCCACTGGTACTGTTGTATCTCACTCAGTGCCCGCTAGGTCATGGACATAATTTTTTTCATTGTTTCCAGTGGCTGATTGGTCCCAGCATAGCGGATTATGTGAAGAAATAATAGTAAGAAATTACTACATGGGTATGCTGGAAACAGTTTCATGGCAACACGTTGTGCCTGGTTGTTTGGCTGCATTCTCCCTGATTTGTACTTGCACTTATTTCCCAGTGGAATTTCTCAGATATGGCACTGCCTGAGGTCAACCCCTGCCCTGATCTCTCACATCTACATTGCTGTTTGGCTCTAATCTGGTCAGGAGGGAATGTCGGACAGAATACCCTGTTTTAGGGCTATCAGTGGCAATAAGATGGAACTGACTCAGGCTTTCACTTGTCAGGAGTATTTTAGCTGCATTCCACCAACAGCTGGAAGTGCTCAGCTTTTATAACATCTGTGCTGAGAGCACACTGTATGAGGTACTTGAAAATAAAGGTAAGCAGCTTTACTGAGCACAGGAAGAGGCTAATCAGTGAATTTTGCTATTGATTAAATGGGAACAGAATTAGGCTGATTCTCCAGATGCATTTTAAATACCTGATATTAAAGGGTTTTGAAATGAAGACTACTGTTTTTGCAATGTATAATCTGCACATCAGATACCTTCCCCTATTCACAGGAACCATTTACTAAAAATTGGCCTTCTGGTAACTTGTAGCCTGTCTCCCTCGTAGAGTTCATGTAAAAGTAGAGTCAGTGCCAGGAAAGAACTATCAAGTGCTTTTACAAAGCTATTAGAATAAAGGAAGCTCATTATGTGTTTCCTTTTAAGCCTCGCATATAGGAATAACCAAGTCCAATGCTGTATAATACAAGTATTTGAATTATTTCTATTTCTCAGGCACCCTGAGGAATCTATGCACAGAAATAGAGTGGGGGCATAGGGGGTGTGTGTGTGTGTTTGTGTTCATACCTATGAATTTTTAATTGCTTTTTGGTTTAGCAAAAGTTTGGTATTGGGAGCTGTCAAATACCAGGAGAAAAAAAGGCAGCCAATCCTGTGGAATTGAATGGAAATTAAGCTATTCTAGCAGATAATTTCCTACAGCTGCTCCCATGGAAGCTGTCAGGTAGGCAGCACAGGTCTGCCACATGGGTTGTTCCATGGACTTCCATGGGACTGCTGCCAATAGGTGCTAGCCCTGTGCATAAGAGCAACAAACGAAATGCTAAGATTAAATATTGATGATGCTTTGCTAAAAGGGAGGATTCTATGTACTTCACCTGGGGCCAGTCATCCCACCACAATATCATCTTAGTGGATTCTTTTCTTTACCAATTTAGAAATGCCAAAAGAAGCCTTTCTTTCCATATAAAAACACAGGCCTGATCAAACACAGATTACTAACTTCAAATCCCACCCTGCTGCTGCAGGGGTATAAGCAGCACAATTTCCAAAGATTTACTATTTTCTCAGCATTTTGTGACAGTATTTTTTCCTGAAGAGTTGGATACTGCAGTTTCAGAATCACAGTTGTACATGATGTCTGGATCCATGGAGACCTTCTGATGTTTCCAAAGATCTACCTGTTTTCCTATTTGAGCAAACACTTTTTTCTTTCCTTTTTCTTTCCAATTCAATTTATGAATAAATTTTCAAGTCTTGTACAGCAGAAACAAAACTTCTTCAAGGCAACCAAGTGCCCTGTGAGCATCTCACATCTGGCATCTTTATAAAGCTGTGTCAGTTATACCAGAGTAATAAACCTTTGTTTCTTGTTTATAAACATGAAAAGGCAAAATTCGCCCTTAAAAGACAGTGCAATTTCATTTTAGGCACACTTGTAATTCTTACTGTTATTCTGAGTGTGATGTCCAAAAGAATCAAGCTTCTCAAGAACATGCTGTCTGTCTGTAACTATTTTTTACTTTGCACTTCTCAATAACTTTTGATGGACTGTGAGAAATGGGACAGTCAGAAGTCGCACAAATGATGATCTTCCTACAAGCACAATACAGTAGTAAAGCAGGTGAGAGTGATTTTATACATGGCACCTATAAGTACCACAGCCAAAGGAAAAATGCAACATGAGCTCATGTGGTTCAAACACCAGAGGAGCCATATGGGGGAGACACTTGTAAATGCTCCAGCCAAGGCAGAAGCTGCAACCAAAGTGCAAAGCATACATCCCGGAAAAACAAACTGCATCAGTTCCAGTACTCCTTAGAAAAGGGCCCCTCCTGCTGTACAGTGAAACTATTATCAGTATCTGGAATGGAAGCCAGACCAAGTTCCTGGTTTGTTAATTCTAACAAAAGAAGTAGTTCCTGTAGCGTTAACACACCTGACTGGAAGCTAATTCACAGTTAGTAAAATAAACTTGAGGATCTTGCTCCTTATACACTTACATGGAAAAAAAACTAAGCCGACAATCTTGATAAAAATGAAAATGTTCAAGAGTGAATTTGTACATGTGGATCATTCAGCTAAACCTTAACCCTGTTTTGGGAGGGAATGATTATGATAATTTCTTTATCCTTCTTGATCCTTGATCCTTCTTCCTTTTTATAGTCCTAGTTACTTTCAAACCTTTTATCCTGTGTAGCCCCTCTCTTTTCTTCCCACCTCTTGCTTAGTACCATCTTGCAACCTCAAGTACAAACACCTTTACTCTACATAGGCAAAGGAAGTTAACTGCATGCAAGATTCCTGCTGGCCCACACACCTAGGGCAGACAAATGAGATCAGCATACATTAATAAGTACCAGGCTCAAAGCTTTGCCTCAAGTGTTTTGCAAGATACATCACACTCATCTGTTCTCCTCCCCTTGTGCTGATCAGTAGAACTCTTCCTCTTCCAGGCAGGGGGTGGGGGAGTG
>WBNM01001967.1:0-101262 GCA_013399055.1 Ramphastos sulfuratus
TGTGATTTTGTGATTCTGTGAAACCACTGACCAGGGAAAAAGAATGTGAGGGAGGCTGGGAAGAATTGGGGTGTCCAGCCAGAGGCAGGACTGGGAGTGTCTACCTGGCACTTGTGGCACTGGTAACCACAGCATATCACTGAAGAAAAAAATCAAGATCATTCCAAAGGAATGAAAGGAAGAAATTACTCTAAAAGTTGGTATTCTGCTGTCTACTGGCAGCAATAGGTTCAGCCTCATGTGTTCCAAACTGCCTGCAGGCTCAGGTGGGGGATACCTGGATAATGGATACCATAAGTGACTTGATAGAAAATAAAACCATTGCATCTTTTCAGACCAGGACAGAGCACTGTGCTGGCTTTTGGAGTGAGAGAGGCTGAGTATCGCTCAGGGATTTAAATCACTAACACAACAGTAGCTGCTCTGTTAGAGCAGTGACCCCCATAATCCTGGGGTCTCCATCACAGCTCACTCTCTCAATTCTCTCCAAGTTCTGTAGGAGACTAGGCAGTTCTGGGGCACAGCTCTCTGCTGTGTAAATCCCAGCACAGGTATTTGAAGCAAATCAGATGAATCACAATGCAGGCATGTCTGTATCTCACCATAGACTCTAAAGGAGTTCAGATTTACTCTCATCTAAACTTTAACAAGTTGAATCCCATCCCAAACATGTTTCAATATCTCAGGTCCCAGAATCACCATTTCTTTCATCTACTTCTTTTTCTAGATGTAGTAGGTGTAAACATGTAATACCCTGACCTGCCAAAATCA
Organism: Ramphastos sulfuratus; assembly: GCA_013399055.1. Classification (NCBI taxonomy): domain Eukaryota; kingdom Metazoa; phylum Chordata; class Aves; order Piciformes; family Ramphastidae; genus Ramphastos; species Ramphastos sulfuratus. The sequence goes on from WBNM01001967.1 coordinate 772, forward strand.
AGAAGCTGTCATGGAGGAGTGTTAGAGGAGTATTTCTGTGTTAACAGCTGTGTCACATCTGGCTGTTTTCCTAATGCATGTGAACTTGAGTGTCCTGAGCTGGCTGCACTATGGCTTTTCTGTATGGATTTTTTGGGGAAAACAAACCAACCATCCAACCAACCAAAAAAATAGCACAAACAAACAAACAAATTAAAAAAAACCCCAAACCACAAAAAACAAACAAACAAAAAAAACCCCCCGAACAACAACAACCCTGGAAAATCAGTGATAAAATTTCCCTTCCTTGCCTGGGTGCTACAGAGTATGAGGAGGCTGCATACTGCAATAACTGCCACCACATAAGTGCTTGAATACTGATTGCAATGATCATTTAGCTATTACTTTTGCTTAATGAATGTTGATTCAGTGGTGAAATAATACCTGTGGGGGATAGATTCTGGAATTAATGGAAGATCTCTGGTAGCTGGATCTGGAAGATCTCTGGATCTGGTTTTGGTGGGCAGGAGATGAGAAAGGATGCCCTTCTTGTGAGGAGGAAACCTCTGACGGCTTCAGGAATGGTCACATAGATTCTCACACTGGGCCCTGCTCATGTGTTTGAGCACTGCAGTGTAAGCCCAAGTGAAAAGGGACAGAGACTGACTGATACCCACAATGTTGAGTCCAGGTAGAAGAGCAGAGACAGAATAGGACCACGACAGCTGTGGAAAAGCAGGATATCATCAGTCACATTGGAAGAATAAAGAAGAATCATAGAATCATAGAATCAGTTAGGGTGGGAAGAGACCACAAGGATCATGTTGTTCCAACCCCACTGCCATGGGCAGGGACACCCTACCCTAGATCAGGCTGCCCAGAGCCTCATCCAGCCTGGCCTTAAACACCTCCAGGCATGGGGCCTCAAACACCTCCCTGGGCAACTCATTCCAGGCTCTTGCCACTCTCATGCTGAATAATTTCCTCCTCATGTCCAGTCTGAATCTCCCCACCTTCAGCTTTCCTCCATTACCCTTAATCCTGTCACTACCTGAGAGCCTACAAAGTCCCTCAACAACCTTCTTGTAGGCCCTATTCGGATACTGCAAGGCCACAATAAAGTCACCTCAAAGTCTCCTCTTCTCCAGACTGAACAGCCCCAACTCTTTCAGTCTGTCCTCATAGCAGAGCTGCTCCAGCCCTCTGAGCATCCTCCTGGCCCTTCTCTGGACACACTCCAGCATCGTCACATCCCTCTTGTACTAGAGGCTCCAGCACTGGATGCAGTACTCCAGGTGGGGTCTCACCAGAGTAGAGGGGCAGAATCACCTCCCTTGCCCTGCTGGCCACACTTCTCCTGATGCAGCCCAGGCTCTGCTTGGCTTTCCAGGCTTCAAGTGCACACTGCTGGCTCATGTTGAGCTTCTCATTCACCAGCACCCCCAAGTCCCTCTCCTCAGGGCTGCTTTCCAGCCAGTCACTGCCCATCCTGTATTGGTGCTTGGGATTGCCTTGACCCAGATGCAGGACCTTGCAATTGGTCTTGTTGAACCTCATGAGGTTGGCCTGGGCCCACCTCTCCAGCCTGTCCAGGTCCCTCTGGATGGATCCCTTCCCTCCAGCATGTCTGCTGCACCACACAGCTTGGTATTGTCAGCAAACTTGCTGAGGATGCACTCAATGCCTCTGTCCCTGTCACAAATAAAGATGCTGAACAAGACTGGTCCCAGGACTGCTCCCTGAGGGACTCCACTTGTCACTGCCTTCACTGGGACATGGAGCCATTGACAGCCACTCTTTGGGTGTGGTCATCGAGCCAGTTCTATATCCATCTAGAGGTCCACCCATCAAACCCATGTTTCACCAGCTTGGAGACCACGATGTGGTGCGGGAGAGTGTCAAAGGCTTTGCACTTTGTATGTATATGGCAACCCTGAAACCTGAACCTGAGAAAATAAAATGAAAAATATGTTAAATACTGTGAAAAAAGGTCCCAACCAGGATAACCAGTCTCTGCAGAATGAGCAATGGAGATTTTGTTTAATTTTGAAAATCTGAGCAAAGTCCCCCCAGGGGCAAGGAGGTGTAAAATACTTCTGGACTGTGAGGTGTCTCCTGTTTTTTCTGTGTATACATCATTTTTTGGAAGGCTATGAGAGATTTGGGGAAAGCCTGACTACAGCACGGTTTTGCCAAGCATAAAAAGGAGGCCACTGGAAGTAACTGTTTTGTCATCCCAGAAGAAAATCTGAGCAGTTTAGAGAGGAGCAGTAACTGCTCTGGACCGGGTTTTTAAAATGAAGGAACTGAAGTGTGGTTCAGATCAATTGGGATATTTTTCTTAAGGAAGGAGACCTGGCACTGGGTGAGCACCAGCCATCCTTGAGCAGCTGGATTTCAGCAAAGCAAAGGACACAGTCTCAAACTGTGCCCAGGGCAGGTTTAGGCTGGACATTAGGAAGAAGTTCTTCATGGAAAGAGTGATTGGTGATTGGAATGGGCTGCCCGGGGAGGAGGTGGAGTCACCATCCCTGGAGGTGTTTAAAAGGAGACTGGATGAGGCACTTAGTGCCATGGTTTAGTTAATTAGAAGGTGTTGGGTAATAGGTTGGACTCAATGATCTCAAAGGTCTTTTCCAGCCTGGTTAATTCTGTGATTCTGTGCAATTCTGTGAAAGCTGGAGATGAATCAGTTCAGAAGATGAGTTAGATTGGCTCAGCCAGAGAGGTAGCTCAGAAACATCCAGGTGGCCATGCTTGGGGCTGAGGAGCAAAGTTACAAGGACAGAGGGAAATTTACTCCCTCACTCCAGTCACACCATGCACTCATCCAACAGCTTTCATTCAGACCTGCTGCTCTTATAAGTCCAGATGAAATTCCCATCCCTGTGGCACTAGGAAGACAGTGCCCACAGTGCTCTGAGCCAGCTCTGTTTCAACCAGGTTTGCCATGGAGAAGTGGGTGGCAGAACCTGTAATGAGGCAGTGTGGACTTCAGGCACCTGGTGCTCATGCTCCTTGTCTGCCTGTCAGGAGGTGACCCCATCAGACAGGCCAGAGAACAAAAAAACCCAGCAAAAACTGTAGCAATGTAAGAAAGGGCATTGCAGGCTTCTAGACAGTGAGTAAATGATGGCAACAGGAAAGAAAACTAATGAGTGGAAACATTAAGGCTGGTTGGGAGTTAAATGGTTAACAATGAATAATGATAACTAAATGCAAGTAGCAGAGAAATAGAAATGCTCAGAGCTAAGACTGGGCTCTTTTTTGAGCTTGGGCTTCCTAACCCTATTTCCATCTGGAAGCTCTTTGTATACCAGCATGAGGAATGCCAGGACCCTGTGGGCTGGAGGTGAAGTCCTCCTTCCCTCACCAGCAGCAGAACTGTCTGCCCTCTGCCTGTCCCTTAAAACCCCAACATTACCAGTAGCCTCCCTGCCCCTCCACCAGCCTGAGAGCCTCTGGCACAAACCTGCGACAGCTAAGCTCTAGCAAAACTTGTTCTGCTCAGCTTCAGACAGCACCTTGCTACCTTCTATTTTCACATTGTTTTGACACGTAGAAGTCTTTAAAGGAAGAGCTAAACCAAGAAATAAATGGTTTGGTTGGTCATGTCACTCCAGAGAGACATGAAAACTGTTTTCATGATGTTATCAGCCTGCTGTGTGTAACGAAGTTGAACCATAAAAGTGCACATTTTCTTTCTTATAGCTTGATTTCTTTCCTAAGCAATATGCCACCACTGCATTACGTATTATAAGCCTAGACAGAAACATCTAATCAATAGCTTTCAGCCTTCTGATATTTATCCTCCTCGCATATTGCCAGCACGCCAATAAAGAGAATAAACACCACTAAACAGTGATGGTGCATAAAGTATGAAGCTGACACCATATTAAATCAGGTTGTCTTGAGTGGTGTGCTATATTTCTGGGAAAGAAGGTTCTTGCTTGCTGGTTTAGTCGTTCAGTTCATTTTAAACACATCAGGACATTTTTTTTTGAAGACGGAGATTTCTACCGAGCGGCGTTGGCCAGACTCCAGATTTCTTCTATTCAGCTAGAGCTATAACAGCACTGAACACATAGTTGTGAGTGTGAAAGCAATGTTCACCCCTGCATTTTTGTTTCTGTTCGCTCCTCTTGTCCTTTTAGACAGCATAATAGAAGTGCTGCAGTAAGCAGGGTCAAGTAGGATATGCCAGTGAGAAATGTTAAAATGAGACTATAGGCTGCGATTATGGGCTCTAATGTCTGATGAATCCTTTTTAATCACATGATATGAACTAATGTCACCATTTATTATAAAACAACAAAGTGTTCAGCTACAGGAGGAATAGAATGGATGACAGCTGCATTTTTTAAGCGTTTTGTTTAAGCAAGGACAGGGTGATCTTTTCAGATAGCTAGGAAAAAACGAAGTTAAAATAAGTGCGAGTATTTGGAGCTGGTTTCAGTTAGAATAAGAGTCTTTTCAGGGCATGAGGATTCACCCCTACGAAGGGGTGTGCCACCAGTATCCACCTCTGTCTCTGAGCTCAAGTGAAAACTAAACTTGGCTGTTATTCTAAAAGCAAATTGCATTGAATTCAAGATGTGTTATTTAAAATGCAAATATAAAAAGTTCAGCTCCGGTTCTGTTCTAAAATGATTTCTAGAGGTTATTTAAGAATAATTCTCTTACACTATAGATTTTGATTTATGCCAAAATGTAGGAGGAAAAGTCTGAAAATGCCATTGTCAGTTTTGACAGATCTTCAGTTCCCCATCCAATCTTTTAGTTACGTCTATCACAGAATGTTTCCAGTGCTCAAGGCAGTCAGGAAGTATCATTGCTTGAAGAGAAGGTATGTGGTGAGATATTCCGGTGCCATATCATCGCTCAGAAGTCATGGTTACAATATTGTCACCAATGTGGGGGGACAGTCTGCCTAGTCTCCCCTGTTAATCCAGATCCTTATTGAATATATTCTGTCCCAAATGACTGATTTAGACAATTCCTTGTCTAATTTATTTCAGAGGACTAGGAAAGAGCAGAAACTCGTGGAAGGGAGTAATGAGAATATGAGTGGGAAGCACTCATTTAACTCAAACTGCAAGTAGCCAGGTAAACTTTTTTGATAATAAAATTTGGGACAGTCTTTCTGGGCAGCTTTTTAAACCACTTGGAAGTCCTGCTTGGAAGCACAAAGGAAGTGCCATGATTTCCACTGCTATCTGACACCCCAAACCAGACTCTAATGCCCACCTTGTGCACTGCACAACAGTCCTGATTCCTCAGCTTTCTGGAGCAGGAAGCTACACTACTCATCTCCATCACCCTGCACCCAAATCATCAAATGTTAACTGAACATCACTACAAAGCTATGTCACTGCTGTAAACCCCTTTCCGTGGACCAAAGTACAATTGGCACCTCAGCAACAGCATATTGTTTCATGTTTCATGCATTGATTTAGACAGAAAATGGCAACAAAATATTCTTGACTTGAGTAGAAAAATAGTTCTTTAAGGCTTTTAGAAGGTTTCTGAACTTTCTAAACCTTCTAGAAATGTAAATTTCTAAGAGCTCTAAGATGGCAGAATGTCTTAGAGGGAACAACACTAGTCTGACTGGGTGCAAGAGCTTCATCCCTTTCCAGAACTGTGAGCTATGAATAAGAGCAAGTCTTAATTCCTGCACAGGCCCCTTCTCAGCATGTGACCACATTTTCCTTTTTTTGAGGAAAGTGTTGCCTACAATTATCTGGCTTTGTTATTGCAGGATCTTTGTTGGTAGATGATACAAATATTGACAGAGTTTGCGCTGTCTTTCAGAGAGTCACAGGAGGGTTGAGGTTGAACGGGACCTCTAGAGAACACCTGATTCAACCTTCTCCTCAAGCAAGGCCACCTAGAGCCAGCTGCCCAAAATCAGGCTCAGATGACTTTTGAGTATCTCCCATGACAGAGACCTCATAACCACTCTGGACAACCTGTGTCAGCGCTTCATAGCCCTCACAGTAAAGAAGTGTTTCCTGATGCTCAGAGGACAGCTCATGTGCTCAGTTTATGCCTGTTGTCTCTGGTCCTGTCACTGGGCAACACTGGGGCCACTCCACCTTCACCTGCTTTGCATGCTCCCATGAGGTATTTATATATGCCAAGAAAATCCTCCTGAGCCTTTCCTCATATTTCAGATCCAGTCTCTCCATCATCTTTGTGACCCTTTGGTGGGTTTTCCTCCAGTACCTCTGTGTCTTGTACTGAGGAGCCCAGCACTGGACACAGTAGTCCAGATGTGGCCTCACTGGTGCTGAGTAGAGGGGAACGATAGCCTCCCTGCTCTGCCTGATACCATTACTCTTTGCCATGAGTGCCCATTGCTGCCTCATGTTGAACTTGGTATCCACCAGGACACCCCAGGCCCTTTTCTGACAAGCTGCTTTCCAGTTGGCTGGCACCCAGCTTATATCGGTACCTGGGGTTGCTCATTCCCAGGCTCAGGACTTTCCACTTCTTGTTGAACTCCAGTCTGTCAACATCCTTCTGGATGGCAGCACAATCATCTGATGTATCAGGTCTTTCCTCCCAGTTTGATGCCATCTGCAAACTTGCTGAGGATACTCTGCCCCATCATGCAGATCATTAATGAAGCTCATAAGCAGGACAGGCCCTGCTATTGACCTTTGGGCTACACCACTAGTCACTGGCCTCCAAACAGATTTTGTCCCACTAATGGACACCCTCTGGGTCCAGCCACTCAGCCAGTTTTCAGTCCACCTTACTGTCTGCTCATCCATCCCATACTTATGGGAGACATCAAAAACCTCACTGAAGTCTAAGCAGGCAATAAACACTGGTCTGTGTGCCCTTCTATGAATCCACTCATTTCATCAGAGAAGTTTTTCAAGTTGGCCAAGACAGAATCACAGAATTAACCAGGCTGGAAAAGGCCTTCAAGATCATCAAGTCCAACCTATCACCTAACCCTTTTAATTAGCTAAACCGTGGCACTAAGTGCCTCATCCAGTCTCCTTTTAAACACTTCCAGTGACAGTGACTCCACCACCTCCCTGGGTATCCCATTCCAATGGTCACTCACTCTTACTGTGAAGAACTTCTTCCTAACATCCAGCCTGAACCTGCTCTGGCACAACTTGAGACTCTGTCCTCTTGTTCTGTCACTGATTGCCTGGGAGAAGAGACCAACCCCCACCTGGTTACAACCTCCTTTCAGGTAGTTGTAGAGAGCAATGAGGTCTCCCCTGAGGCTCCTCTTCTCCAGGCTAAACAACCCCAGCTCCACCAGCCTCTACTCATAGGGTTGTGCTCCAGCCCCCTCACCAGCCTTGTTGCCATTTTCCGTGGAGCTTTTTCTTGCAGCAAAGTGGCCTGACATCCTCAGAAAAAAACACCTTTTTCTTGCATTCTGCTGCTGACTCTCACTGTTCCAGGCCTGTTGAGCAGCTATAAATAAACCAAATCAAACCAGTGTACAGCTGGGCATTCCGCAGCACCGCCTGCCTTGCCAAGTGAAGCATGGGTGACAAAGTAACGATGAGTAATACAGCTGCACCTTAGTGTCCAGCCATGTTCAAGCTTCACAGTGCACAGTAAGAGAATGATAAAGTCAAGGTTTTTCAAATCTGAGAAATCAGGTCAAAATAGGAGAGTAAGAGAGTGAGAAAGGGAAAAGAAAAAAAAAAAAAAAAAGTTAATTCTGCACATTTCCAAACAACAAAGCGGTGAAAGAGAGTGAATGACTCTGCCCAGGATGGACAGGAAGTCTACAGCAAAGCTGGAGCCTAAACCTGTGTCTCAGTTTCTCAACCATAAAATCATTCTCTAGCTTTTCAACCGTAAAATCATTCTCTAGTTTCTCAACCATAAAATCGTTCATATGCCTTTTGTGTATGGAAAATCTCTTCAGATTCTTGATGCACAATGTCTCTTATGCTGGAGGAAGAGAAATGTCAGAGGACACCTATGTTTTTATCCTTTTTACCTCCTCAGGAGCAAGAATTCTGTTTTTCACATGAGTAGGAGTATATAAACCCAGATACTCCCTGGGAAACCAGAAAGGCCTGGCCTGATTATTCAGCATTGGCATTTTCTTGCACCTTCACACTCTTCTCAGAGAGAATCAGCCATTCAAAAATTAGTAGTCTCAGTTGTCTGATCCCCACTCCTGCAGTCTGTGGAAATTCACGGATTGTATTGGTTTGGAAGGGACCCTCAAAGGTCACCCCTGCAAGTGAGCAGGGACGCCTCCAACTAGATCAAGCTTCCTAGGGCCATGTCAAGTCTGATCTTGAATGTCTTCAAGGATGGGGCCTCCACTACATCTCTGGGGAACCTGTGCCAGTATTTCACCACTCTCATGGTGAAGAACTTCCTTATATCCAACCTAAATCTATCCTGTTCCAGTTTCAAACCATTGCCCCTCAACGTATTGCTACAAGCTCGTCTAAACACTCCTCCCCCGCCTTCCTGTAGGTCCCTTTCAGATATTGAAATGTACCTATAAGATCTCTCCAGAGCTTTCTCTTTTCAAGGCTGAGCAGCCCCAATTATTCCAGCCCATCTTTGTAGGAGAGATGCTCCAGCCCTCTGATCACCTTTGTGCCCCTCCTCTGGACCCTTCTCCTGTTGGGGGTCCCATACCCAGACACATTACTCCAGGTGAGGTCTCACCAGAGCAGAGCAGAGTGGCACAATCAGCTCTCTTGCCCTGCTGGCCATGCTTCTTTTGATGCAGCCCAGGATACAATTAGCCTTTTGGGCTTCAAGTGCACATTGTTGGCTCATGTTCAGTTTCTCATTCAGCAGTACTCTCAAGTCCTTTTCTGCAGGGCTGCTCTCGATTGTAACATCCCCCAGCCTGTACTGATATCATGGATTGCCCAGATCTAGGGGCAGGACCTTGCACTTTGCCTTATTGAACCTCACAAGATTCTCCTCAGCCCAGCTCTCCAGCCTCTCCAGGTCCCTCTGGCTGGCACCCTGTCCTTCAGTCTTATAAACTGCACCACTCACCTTGGTATCATCTTCAAATTTGCCAAGGGTGCACCCGATCTCACTGTATATATAATTGATGAATATATTGAACAGCATTGGTCCCAATACAGACCCTTGTGGGACACCACTTGTCATCCATTACCATTTGGACATCAAGCCATAGACCACTACCCTTTGGATGCAAACATCCAATCAATTCCCTATCCTCTGACCAGTCCACCATCAGATTCATACCTCTCCAGTTTAGACAGAAGGATGTTGCGGGGGAGGGAGGGGACTGTGTCAAATGCTTTACAAAAGTCCAGATGGATGACATCTGTTGGTCTTCCCTTGTCCTGATGTAGTTACACCATCACAGAAAGCCACTGGGTTGGTCAGGCAGGATTTGCCATGCTGCCTGTCTCAAATCGCCTCTCTGTTCTTCATGTACTTCAATGTAGCTTCTAGGAGGATATGTTTCATGGTCTTCTCAGACATGGAGGTGAGCCTGACAGGTTGGTAGTTTCCAGGATCCTCTTTTTCACCCTTTTAAAAAATGGGTGCAATGTTTCCTTTCTTCTAATCTTCAGGGACTTCAGTCCTGACTGCCAGGATTTTTTAAATATCATGGAAAGTGGCTTGGCAACTACATCAGCCAATTCCTTCAAAACTATGGGGTACATCTCATCAGACCCCATAGATTTATGTTCAGGGGTATGTTTATGCATCTTCAGGTTCCTCAGGTGTCCTGAACTTGGTCTTCCCCTACAGTGGGAGAGACTTTGCCCACCTGGTCCACATGCAGTGGTCCACCAATTTGGAAGGGGGACAGAGGAAGACCGTCAGTGAAGACTGAGGCAAGTACGTATTGAGCACCTCAGCCTTCTCCTTGTCTGTTGACACCAGCTCTCCATTCTCACTCCTCAGAGGGGGAACCTTTCTTTGCTGGTTGAGGTATCTGTAGAAGCCCTTTTTGTCACTGTTTGCATCTCTTGGCAGGTTTAGCTCCAGCCGTGCCTTGTCCTCCCTGACATCATCCCTACACAACTGGGTGGTGTTCCTGTACTCCTCCCAGGTTATCTGTCCCTGCTTCCACTGTCAGTGCAGTTCCCTCTTGTTCTTCTTGACCAACAAGTCTCTGTTCAGCCATATCAGTCTCTTCCTTGCCCAATGTCTTACACCTGGGAATTTTACCATTCTAATCCAATGCCAAATTAATTTCCTAACAAGATATTGAAAGCATTTCTGTTGTCAAATTTCTATTAAAGCTGAAAGTTACTGTCTGTGTGGAACAGCAATTTGATGATGCTGAAGTCCTCTTTTCCAACAGTTCAGAGACACCTTCTTCCATCCACACTGGTCCAGAATACCTTCAGCTGCAATCTCAAGCATCAGCATAATGGAGGAGAAAGAGTAAAGGGCTGAGTACTGGTGAACATTCGGTGCTTGACCTCCTCATTAGCACTGTCAGCGAGTTGTCTTTTGTGATAGTGGCTTTCAGTGTGTCAACATCTGCACATGAGTGGGGAGACAAACAGCTGTGCACTGTTTCTGTTGCTGCAGGCTGGGTGGGATCATGTCCCAGCCCAGAGGCTCCTCTCAGTCCTGCAAGTCCCAAAGCCATCCTGTCCAAAGTCTAGTTCATGTCCAAGCCTGCTCCTAAGCCCTTGCTCTCCACATTCTGAGACCCTCCAGAAAAACAGACTGCCACCTATACTTGTCTTCTGAAACCAGCCACAGGTAGACATTTTCCACTGAAAGATTCTGGAGCATAATTTGGAGCATCTAAATGATCTAGACTCTTTTAGACTTTTAATTAGTGGAAGCTAAAAAAGAATGCAGAATCAGTAAAACAGTGTTATAAAAAAAAATCATTGTCATCATCCTACAATAGGCCTTTAGCAGTAGCCTCCTGAGACACAAGCATCAGCTCCTTTTGCCTCTGTTAGTGGACTCAATTAGGACATTGCACTTGGTTTTAACTACAGACATGGGGCTTCCTCAAAAATAAAATCTCGCTGCTTGACAGATCCCACAAAATACAGTATTTCAAAATGTGGGCAGTTTCTGAGTGTTTTTCAGTGCATGCTAAACCAGTTAGCACCAATAACCAGTAACACACTACAACTGCCTTCTCACGATGTCCAAAATTATCTTGGACATGTACAGAGTTTGCCTCTCTCAGCTTGTTTGCTCACATGACACTGGTTACATCCTTATTAGTCATGCTTCAGTGCTTTCCATTTTACACTGAACATTCACTGCTCACAGCAGGTCTTCAAATTCTTCAGTTTAGGATTTCCCTCTAAAATGACTCTGGCTCATATGTTCGAGACTCGCTGGCACATAATTCAGATGAAAGATGACTATGGTAATTGTCATGGAACTACGTGGGACAGCTTGAAATGTGATGAAGCTACAGAAATATGTCAAGGATCTTTAGAGCTGTCGTAAGGGATGGAGTGACATACAGAATCAGGGCTGTTATGTTTAAAAACATTTTTTTTCATAGGTTGCTTTCTGCAAGACTTCTGTTTTGCCCATCATATACATCTTTCTAAGTCATGCTTGCTGAATTGTCAGTACTATCATGTACTTGTGTATAAGCAAAAGCTCATACAAATTACCACAGATAGTTCTTAGAAATGTGCTTTTGAGAATCATAGAATCAGTCAGGGTTGGAAGGGACCACAAGGATCATCTAGTTCCAACTCCCCTGCCATGGGCAGGAACACTCTGCCCTAGATCAGGCTGTCTAGNATACACTTAGCTCACAAGAACGGCAGTAGCCATCACAAGTTGCCTGCTGTGTGAATCCAGCCTTGGGAGGAGGTGATTTTCAGAAAAGGCTACATTGCCCAACTAGCCCTCCTCAGAAATGCCAGGCAGGCTTAACAAAGACAGGTCACAATTCCTTGCCTTTCTGACATGAACTCAGAGATAAAGAAAAACGTTCAGTCAAGTCAAGAGATCAGCTGGATTGTTGATACTCAGAAAGTGCTTTTCTAGCTTGCCATCCTGTACTTTGCAGTTATTATTCTAAACAGATCAGCTGAGCTTGCAGGAGTGAGGGACATGAGGCTGATTACACTTCCCAGGCCCACTTCACTGTGTCATTCATGCCTATCTCTGAGCAGCACAGTGATAATGCAGCATGCTATACAGAAGGGAAAATAGTTGCTTGGTGACTACTCTACATTTTGGATTTAACCATTTAGCTCTCCCTAGTTATCCATGTTTGGTGTGTATATAAAGACAGTCAGCAGACTGCAGCTTTGACACTAAGGCAGAATTTTATCTTTGTTTCTTACATGTAAAAATTAGGAATCTTGGCCTGAAAACAAAGGTCAAAAAGTTCAGCTGACCACTACTGGACAAAAGACCACCTAGCCAAGTGCTGCTGCTGCTGCACAACAAACAGCTCTTTCTACAATGTCAGCATTCATGGAACCACAGATTCACAGGGGTTGGAAGTGACTGTAAGATCGAGTCCAACCTCCCTGCCAAACCGAGTCCAACCTCCCTGCCAAACCAGCATCACCTACAGCAGGCCACACAGAAATGCATCCAGGAGAGTTTTGAAAGTCTCCAGAGAAGGAGACTCCACAACCTCTCTGGGCAGCCTGTTCCAGTGTTCCGTCACCCTCACTGTAAAGAATTTTTTCCTTATGTTCAGGTGGAACTTCCTGTGGTCCAGTTTGTATCTATCCACCCTCACCCTATCAGAGGGCACCAGTGAAAAGAGACTAGCCCCTTCGTCTTGCCACCCACCCTTCATCTATTTATAAACATTGATCAGATCCCCTCTCAGCCTTCTCTTCTCCAAGCTAAACAGCTCTAAACAGCCTTTCCTCACAAGGGAGACATTCTATTCCCTTAATCACTCTCACAGCCCTCCGTTGGACTGTCTCTGGTATTTCCCTGTCTCTCTCAAACTGGGAAGCCCAGAGCTGAACATAATACTCCAGATGTGGCTTCACCAGGGCAGACTAGAGTGGGAGGAGAACCTTCCTCAGTGTGCTGATCACACTCTTCCTAGTGCACCCCAGGATACCATTGGCCCTCTTGACCACAAGGGTACATTGCTTACCTCAACATTCCTGGTGAGGAGCCCAGCTGGGAATCTTTGCAGCCAAAAATTGTCAGTCTTGGCCAGTAGCTGGAAACAGTTGAACATAAGCAAGTTCCTTTTACTTATCACAGATATTAATTTGTTATTTTTCTAGGACAAAGAGAAAGATCCATCACACAGTTCACAGAAAATCTGGCCAGAGACACTCTTGCACAGAGTCCCAGTGTGACTGGATGCCTGCCATAGGCAGATAAGCATCCTAAAGTGAGCAGATTCCAGTGCGTGGGCATGTGTCAACAATGACTGCAGCAGAGTGCAGAGATACCTGAGAGCATTAAATAACCTGGGCACCAGAACAAGAGTCAAGACTCAGAACTTGATGAAACACTTCATTCAGAAAATAAATACTTCTGAGCCATGAAGAAGGCAGAATAAGTTTTCGGTGTGCCAGGTCTGGATGATATTAGCCAACCTATCAGGGGAAATGCTTTTTATTTTCACAGGCAAAGCTCTCAATTTGTCCTTGGAAGCTGTTCCAGAAACAAGCATATTTCCCTATCTCCTAGATATGTGTTTATCTGTCAGCTATTTAATATGCATGGGCCTGAGTTTTTCCCAGAACTGACCTTATAGGGTGCAACCCAAGCAGCTTTCAAGTTTGCATCTTTCCAGACTGTTATCTTTTAAGCTGTATTTTAAGTGCAAGGTCCTGCAGCTGGGTAGAGACAATCCCAAGCACCAATCCAGGATGGGCAGTGACTGGCTGGAGAGCAGCCCTGAGGAGAGGGACTTGGGGGTGCTGGTGGATGAGAAGCTCAACATGAGCCAGCAGTGTGCACTTGCAGCCCNCGGGTAGATTCAGATCATATGTTAAGTTCTTCACCATGAGAGTGGTGAGACACTGGAACAGGTTGCCCAGGGAGGTGGTTGAGGCCCCATCCCTAGAGGTCTTCAAGGCCAGGCTTGATGGGAATCTGAGCAACGTGAGGTGTCCCTGCCCATGGCAGGGGGATTGAAACTGGATGATTCTTGAAGTCCCTTCCAGCCCTGACAATTCTATGATTCTAAGTGACTCAAGAAATCCCCTATGAAAATGTGCTTCAAATTAGGCAAAGGCAACATTCACAGTAGTGCTGGGCTAAATCAGCATGTTGGCACATTTACATGAGGGCTAGTTTTAGAAAATAGGATGAGTAGCAACCGGCCCTAAGTGAAAGTAATCTCTCCATTTTATAACTCATATTTAGGCAGTGTCAAGGCAGATCTAAGAGCAAGCATCTTGAGAAGCTGGAGATGAGTCAGAAGCAGAAATCAATGCTGACTTTCACCAGACCTGGAAACCTTCATTATCCTGAAAACTCCTTGCCAGGTCTTCACAGGGTCCAACTTTCAGCAACTCAGTCAGCAGCAGAAGTTCCTTAAAATTTGTTACAGGGCTCTCTACAACTACCTGAAGGAAGGTTGGAGCAAGGAGGTGCCTGGCCTCTTCTCCTTGAGGACAAGCAACAGGACTAGAGGAAATGGTTACAAGATGTGCGATGGAAGGTTTAGCCTGTATATTAGAAAATATTTCTTCACTGAAAGAATTCCATGTTGAAATGGGCTGCCCAGGGCAGTGACAGAGTCACCATCCCTGGGGATGTTGAAGAGGCATGTGGACCTGACCCTTAGGGACATGGGCTAGTGGTGACCCTACAGGTTAGGAGGTAGAAGGTTGGACTGGATGATCTTTGCGGTCTCTTCCACCAGTTATATTATGTGATTCTGTCATGCTTCAACCCACCCTGCTGCATGAGACCCAGAAACCTGTCACAGTACTCCTTTGTGCCTGGTAGCTATTCTTATTATGATGTATCATCAACACAGTATCTGGCATAGGCAGTGACACCTCTGGACTCCTTTCTAAAACATAGATATGTCCCACTGATAGCCTCCAAGATCTCAAGGAGAAGACCATCTCCTGTGATTTGGTTCACTCTTTCCCAAGTGGTTATTCTGCTCCATTCACTGTCTGACAATGTCTGGAAAGGTGCTCAGATGTGGGCTGTCTGATGGACATGACACAGCTCAGCAACATTAGCTACAGGAAATCAAGCTCAAGCAGACTCTGAGCACAGAGGTAGCACTAGTAACAATATCCTACAAGATGGCACAGAAAGCTTAGAAGATGAGCACTAACACAATGCTACTCCATACAGATCATATATTAGAAATACCATCTGGAAAGACCCTTAGCAGTCCTTTTTATTACCCACAGTGTAGGCAAGGTCCAGCTGTAAGAATGCGTAGAGAAATTTCCATGGAAAATGATACCCAGATCATGCCCACTAGTGACCAAGTGGATGGCAGTAGTTAGTAATTTAAAATGTTTGAAAGAGAGTATCACAGCCTGTATTTTGCCCATGCTGAGGTTTCAGCTTGGTAATTCCTCTGGGAATGTGTGATAGCCTCAAGGAGATGATCATTAAGTTTGTAGAGCTTCCCCCAAAACCCATGATCTGTAAAGAGAAGAATGGAACACTAAGAAAAAGGACTCATGGAACTCCTACAAAAAGTGGCGAGAGGAATGAGATCACCCCTTGGAAGGCCACATGGAAGACTGATTAACAAGATCAAGACAGGATAAGGAGAAGACAAAATAATGTCAGAAAGAAAGGAGGACACCATTTCAAAAGTGTGGCCCTGAGGGGTTGAGCAGTGTAAGTGTGTAGCACCAGGTCTGAGCTTCGGCCAGAAAAGAAAACATTAAAGGTGGTTTGGTGTGTGTGGTGAGTTAGCAGTAGGGAAGGAAGATAGTAAAGGGAGGCAAGAGTGGAATACAAAAAAAGAAAAGGAATTACAGACACAAATCCTGAACCACAAGGAAGGTGGGTGAGAAACACCCAAGTGGAGACTCAAAAGGTTTTGCTTTTCTTATAGGCAGAATGCACTACAGCCTTTTGTGTGCAGACAGGCAAAAGGGAGTAAGAAAGAACAGGCTGAACTGTAGCTGGCGTGAAGAAGAATAAGAAATTGGACAAGAGAGGGTAGGGTACAATTTGGGCAAGTGAAGTTACTAGAAGACAGAAGATGAACTACCTCTCTGACAACCACAGAGTAGGGGAAGAAGAAAGGTGACCTGGGGAATGGGGGAAGTTAGACCATATTCTGCAGAGACTGGTAAGATCCTTTGTGAAAAAAGAACTCTGATGAAAGGATAGTTTGAGAAGTGCACCAAAAGACTCCTGGAAAGGTAAGATATTCACCTGGAAGAATAAGGAATTACAAAGAGCATTAAAAGGGAATGTTGCTGCTGAAAGTGACATTTTTAGAGATTAAGCATCAGGAGAAGGGAGGGAAGAGATGGAAATTCCATAAAATAGTGAGGATAAGTGTCAGGTGGAAAGGACAGAAACAGGAGAATGGCCATGGTTGTTGCACCATAAACAGAGAAGGACGGGGATGTGGGACTAGCTTTGCTGTTAAGGAGAAGGTAGAAAAGCAGAAGGTGAGAGAGGAATTCTAAATCAACAGGGCTGCAGAGCATCTGTGGACAGAAAAGGGAGGAGAAAGAAGCACTGAGTTACGGCAAAAGTCAAAGAAAATAGCTCGCATAAGGTTTCCAAAGAAATCTGTTGGTATGACATATTCAGCAGTTCTCAGGTGGCCAGAAGGCAGTGACCTCTGCCTCTGAAGGGACTAAGTTGGCTAGGAACATCCTTAGAAGTTTTTTAACAGATCCTCAAATGGCTCCCCAGCAGCCTCACCCTGAATGTCAGTCCAGCCCCAGCACGGGTTGCTACTCTTAAATAATACTTTTTTAACCTCTCAACATATGACACAATGCCAAGTTTTATGAAAACCAAACCAGTAAGAGCCCCTCTGCACTGCAGCAAGCAATGCTGCCCTCAAAAACATTCTTGAGCAAAAGTCAAAATGAGGCTCTGCTGCAGGGCACATGGTCTGGTTGAATTCAGAAGGTGTGAGTTTAGAGGCCGAGACTGAGAAATAAGTTCCCTTTTCCTGAACATTACACTTAATAATGAAACTTAAGCGCTGATGTAAATCCCACCTACCTATCAACATAGTTCCCAGTGTCAGTGCTCCGGGGACTGCCTACAAATTCCCTAGGCTGGAGATGAGGTACCTTATACCAACATGCTGGACTCCAGTCCTTCTGAAAGCTGGCTCCAGCCAACTTTTGAAGACCTCTCACTCCTTCCCAGAAGAGGTTTTCTGCCTAATACTCAGCATGGTGGTTCAAACATCACCTCTTTGCACTTCACCTCAGGCTTTTCACAGATGACTCATATTGAGCAGAAAGTCACTGCAGACACCAGTGCCAACAAAATGCCAGCCTCCAGCATACGGTTTTCAGGGTGTCTCCAGCAGCACAGTATCCACACCAAGTACAGGATCAGTAAGAGGCCATCACTTTTTGGGCATGCTGTTCAAAATATGTGTCCTGATTGCTGCCACTGGATTGTACACTCTGCAATAGAGCCTTTGTACTTGTGCTGACTTTTACCTGAGACTCATCATGGAGACAGTCCCTGCAGCGCACTGGCCTGCCTCCAGCATGAGAGGTAGGAGGTCTCTCTGCCACAGTGCTGGCAGTAGCTGGTTGAGGTGAGAACAAGATTTTACATCTCTGTCCAGAACATCAAGAAGTAGAGATGCTAAGGGAAAAAGAAATAGCAATGCAAAGGCAATGCTCTGCCACATCAGTTACAGTGCCACTCGCTGCAGGATCTCTTGCTCTCCTTACAGATCAAGGACACTAGGCTTGCCCAACAGCCTCAATGCCCGGACTACTAGTACCCAGAGCCAGCACCAAGTCTAAAAATTCCATAAGCCTAGTCTCCAGAAAGCTCTGACATTTCCTTAGGTGAACAACCAACTAACTGTGACTCCCACAGCCAGCAATATCAGAGCTTCCAAGAATCTCTGGACAGCAAGAGATCTCCTGTCTAGATTCCTTAGTGGATTTCTTCCTGACTAGACACTGCAGTCACTAAGAAGTCCCCTCAGGCTCTGTGGCACGTTGTCTCTGTCCTTGCCAGTGGGGTCCTTTGCATTGAAGAGAGTATTCCAAGAGAACTGACCCTCTTTAGTGAACCCCGGGCACTGGCCAGCCAAGCCCCAGATGTGTGGGAGAACATTGCTGAGAGCTCCCAAGAGTCACTGACATGTTAATTCCTGCCTCATCTCCAGGCTGTTATGGCAGCCACACAGGAGACATGCCAAGAGACTGGAGGCAGCTCTGTTCTACCGCGTCACTTCAGGGATGCCGCTAACCTCCCTGCAAGTAGGCTTGCAAAGATGAGACTACCCCTTGGGCAAGGTTGTCTCAAGGTACTGAAAACGACCTGAAAGCTAATCATACTTTTTAAAAAAGAGTGGAGTCAGCAGTGTGTCCTGGTGGCCCAGAAGGGAAATACTATCCTATCTTGTATTAGAAACACCATGGCCAGCAGGAACAAAGAGATGATTGTCCCCCTGTACTCACCACTGGTGAGGCCACACCTCAAATATCCTATTCAATTCTGGGTCCCTCACTATAAGAGGGACATAGAAGTGCTGGAGTGTGTCCAGAGAAGGGCAATGAAGCTCATGAAAAGCCTAGAGTTTGTGTGAAGAGCAGCTGTGGTAGTTGGGGGTTATTCAGTCTGGAGAAAAGGAGGCTGAGGTGAGACCTTCTTATTCTCTACAACTACCTGAAAGGAGGTTGGAGCAAGCAGGGGTTCACCCTCATGTCCATGGTGGCAAGTGACAGGACTAGAGGAAATGGATCCAAGCTGCAGAAGGGGAGGTTTAGGTTGAATATTAGGAAATATTCCTTCACTCAAAGGATTGTCAGGCATTTGAATAGTTTGCCCAGGGCAGTGGTGGAGTCACCGTCCCTGAAGGAGTTTAAATGGAGTGTGGACCTGGTGCTTAGGAATGTAGTTTAGTGGTGACCTTACCATGATGGGTCAAAGATTGAACTAGATGATCATGAAAGTCTCTTCCAATCAAAGGTATTTTATGATTCTGTGAGCAAGTTGCCTGAACAAACATGGGCAAACATGGTGGCTGGAGCTCTAATCATAGAAAAAACCTCACAAGTAATAGCATTTAAACTCTGAGAAAGGCTGAACTTCCTTTCTCTTTGCTATTGAAAGCTGTCCTGGGATGCCTAGTTATTTATAAACCATGTTGCTGTAGGAAAACCTATAAATATCCAAAGAGATAAGCATGCACTTACTCCTCCCAGAGTGGCCAACTAAATAAAACTGGAAATCGCAGAATCATAGAATGGTTTGAGTTGTCCCACGGGCAGGGATACTTCCTACTAAATCGGGTTGCTTAAAGTCCTGTCCAACCTGACTTTGAACACTTCCAGGTCTGGAGTCTCCACAGCTTCTCTGGGCAACATGTTCCAGTGTCTCACCATCTCCGTGGTGAAGAACTTCTTCCTAATGCATCAATCTGGCTTCTTCCAGTTTGAAGCCATTAGCCAATGTCCTGTCGCTACATACCTTATAGAAAGTCCCACTCCAACTATTCTGTAGGGCTCCCTGAAGCTCTCTCTTCTCCAGGCTTAATAACACCAGCTCCCTCAGCCTGTCATCATAGGAGAGATACTCCAGCCCTCTGCTCATCTTCTTGGTCCTCACTTGCACCCACTCTGACAGTTTCATGTCCTCCTTGTGTTGGGAGCTTCAGAGCTGGAGAGGAGGAGAGGAGAGGAGAGGAGAGGAGAGGAGAGGAGAGGAGAGGAGAGGAGAGGATCACCTAGCTTGACCTGCTGGCCATGCTTCTTTTGTTAATCTTCTCACCAACCACTGTCCCCAGGTCTTTCTCCTCAGAACTGTTCTCTATCCATTCTCTGCCCAGCCTGTATCTGTGCTTGGTGCTGCCCCAACCCAGGTGCAGGTCCTTGCACTCAGCTTTGTTGCACTTCACAGCCTGTCAAGGTCCCTTTTGGATGGCATCCATTCCCTCCAACATGTCACCAGCTTGGTGTCAGTGGCAAACTTACTGAGGGTGCATTCCATCCCACTGCCCATGTTAGGCTGATCCCTATTTGTCACTCGTGTCCACATAGACATCGAGTTATTGACCATTGATGGTTGACTCTCTGAGTGCAACCAGCAATTCAATTCCTTATTCGCTGAGTAATCTGCCCATCAAATCCATGACATCAAATCATCCTTGGCCTACTGAAACCTCTTCAAATACCTCCTCTGTCCCCACTCCATCAAGCCAAAAGCAGAATTTCCAGATCTGGAGTTAACATAATCATTTCTTCAGCCAAACCTGAATCTTTGTATCTGATGAGGTGACAAGTGAATTTCTGACCACGACACATAGTCAACAAACCCAGAAGGAGATGCAGGCCATTTGATAAACAATATAGCAACCTTGAAGGAAATTGTAGTGAGGTGAGAGTTGATCTATTCTCCCAATTAGCTAACGATGAGAGAAATTGGCCCCAAGTTGGGAGGTTTATATTGGACACAAGGAAAAACTTCTTTATTGAGAGATTGGTAAGTCATTGGAACAGACTGCCCAGGGAGGTGATGGAGTCTCCATCCCTGGAGGTGTTCCAAACACATGTAGACACGG
This sequence comes from Ramphastos sulfuratus, assembly GCA_013399055.1. NCBI lineage: Eukaryota > Metazoa > Chordata > Aves > Piciformes > Ramphastidae > Ramphastos > Ramphastos sulfuratus. Next base: position 21,389 of record WBNM01001967.1, read on the forward strand.
CACTCTGGGACATGGTTTAGCAGGCACGGTGGTGATCAACTGATGGTTAGATTTGATTATCTTAGAAGTCTTTCCTGACCTTAATGATTCTATGATTCAATGAAAATAGACTGTGCACAATGTAGAACATGATACTCTTCTAAATGCTTCTATACTTGTAAGGAGCAGCCCAAATAGATTCAAATCTGTCCCTAGCCATGATACCAAACATCTATAAAAACTAAGCGGGTCTTGCATAGGAGTATTTGTTGCACAGTTCTTCAAAAATATACTTTGCAATGTTTTCAGATTATTTTTCTGAGTTTGCTTGCATTTGATCTCTTCTTGTTGCTGAAGTTTTTTGAAGAGCTATTTCAAATCTATCTGTGACTGAGAAATCTCACTCCTGTCCCACTAGAAAGCTAACTGCATACCTCTCAATGCTCACTGTTACACTGCAGCTGTCCTGGGAATCACCTTCCCAAGGAGGAAAATGAAGGCAACTTGCTTGATTTTACTCAGCACAAGCAAGGCCACATCTGGAGTACTGTGTCCAGTTTCATGGCTCTCAGTTCAAAAGGTATGTAGAGAAACTGTAGAGAGTCCAGTAGTGGTCAGTAAAGACTGTCAGGGGCTGAAAACCCCAAATAAGGGTTTTTCTGCAGTTCACTGGTCTTAGTCCAGTGAAAAGAAGGCTCAAGGAGGATGTAGTACAAGCCTAAAACTACTTGTGAGTTACACACACAGTAAAAATCAAACTATTCTTGTTCATGACAGATGATAGTATCAAAAGTGACAAGAGACAGAGGCTGTTGCTTGAGCTTGAAATATGTAGACTGGACATTCAAAAAGTATACAGGATAATGCTTGTGGGATAGCCGTTCTTGGAGGCATTCAACGTTTGGCTAGATGTAGATCTGGCTAACTAGATCTAATTTTTGGAATAGCTCTGCTTTGAGTGAGAGGTTGGATTAGAGAGGTCTCCCTCAACCATTATTTCTGTGATTCCATGATACTTTTTACCTCCTCTCCTTACACAAGAACCAAAAGAAAAAGGCATTTATGCAGCTCTGGCAGACAGTGATTGCCTAAAACACACAGTACATGTGTTCCTCTGGTGGAGTCTGAACAGACCATGATCTCTACAGGAACCACATTCACTGCAGACTGAAGGACTCAGCAAGAGCTGGTATCACTTATAGCATTTATAACAGAAAGCTATACAGAAATCAAGTCTGAAAGCAGGGGAAAATAAATGTTGCATTAACTGATTCTAAAGCAAAGTTAATTCTTTTTGGATCTGATTTGGTTTAGCCTTTGTGTTCTTTGACTCCATCTACTACTTAGGAGTTCTCTTCTGCAGAAGCATTTCAACTCCTTTTGAATTAAAGGAGTAACTGAAATTCAGAGTCAAGCTTAAATATTTCCAAACTGGTGAAACAAACTGGTGAAACTACTTACCCGAGTTTGGTTGTAATTTTATTTCAAAGTGGACAAAAGACTTAAGACAAACACATTCTAGAACAAAAATCACATCTGACAACTATAATATCACTTTGTAGCTAGAGAGAACATTTCTGCTGTCACTAAAATACCGCAGATGTAGCCAATTGAACAAAAATGGTACTGTCTAAACAATCTCAACACACAATAGCTAGTTCCTAGCTTCAGAGGTTCAGCAGACCAACTGTGCTCCAGACAATGCTGAGTTTGTTTAAAGTGTAATACATTTAGTTGTGCATGCTAATATATGATTTATTGTAAAGTTGCTTTGGGCGAAATTCATTCCTGCTGCAGCACCACTGAAATGAGTGCACTTACAGCAGAGATTAATTTGACCCATTATGTACTAAACTTGTAGATCTTTCTTTAAAAAAAGAGCTATTCTTTCTGCAATTGATCTTGTTCACTGCAGTCATTTGAACACAAAGAAATTCTTATCTGTGCTACACCAGTGTAGTGGAGTTATACTGGATTTAGGTTGTTACAACTGAGAGAATTCTTTCAGCTGAAAATAAAGACAGCTGCCCAAATTACATGCAGATCATTGCACTTCTCCTATACACCAAAAAACTCGTAATGCACATTTCAGTGTCATGCATGACTTGCTACAGCAGCTGTAGGGAAAAGGAATTCAGAGCAACACACAAAACTTTGTTAGAAAGTTAGGTCAGAGCTTTAGCTGTAGTGGATTTCCATATCTAAGCAAATACATTTAAGCTTTTCCATTACACACAGATGGGAAGCAGTCCATGCTCTCTCCATTTCACAGGGCAGCAGTTAGGTTATATTCCCATCTGGAAAGAGAGATGACATATCTAGAGAGTTGACACTTCACCATTCTGGGTATGAAAGCTTTGAACACAAGGATGAAAGAACAAGACTCAAAATAACAATTAGGTGTCTAAAACAGAGCTGTGCATACAATTTAGGTGCCTAGAGGGAAGAGCTCAGAAATCACATCATTACCACCACCTCTCTTGTGTTTGCCTTGATGCATGCTTTTCACATGTTGCAAGGTAATTTAAAAATACTGTAAAATGGGAGTGGGATAAAAGTAATTCCAGAATTCCATTGCTTTCCAAATTATCATCTTGATATTTTTGTACTGCAAAATGTTTTAGAGAATATTATTTCTCAGACTTGGTTTCATGAAGAATATCCGAACATAAATATTATCACATTCTGATTTGAAATCTCAAGATCCCTTAGGAAATAGAAATTCTGAATGTCAGGCAACCTTAGTTGTAACTATCATTTTGCATGAGGTCTTTTTTTCACAGACCATGCCAAAGGGAAGCAGAGACGGTCCTCTTCCTGAAAGCATTTTGCTAAGGTCTATAGACTTCCTGTAAGAGAGAAATACTTCTAAAAATTAAGAGGTGGCATAATGAAGCCAGGTTAGAGAAAGTGATTGTCAACAACGAGCCTACTGGCCCTTCCATTCTTCACTAACAATTCAGTCCCTGTTGATGACAGAGGTGAAAAGACAGAGGTGAAAATTCAACTGTTAATGATCTTTTTATACCCAGGTTTTTATTCTAAAGGCAAAAAAAGAATACAGAAAAATTTTAAATGGCTGTTTACTGGGTTCAGCTCCAGTCTTGAGTCCTGTCACTCTAAAATTATAAAAGAGTTTACCTCCAGCTGCCTTCTCACGAACGGTTTTGTCTTGAGTTTGACTCCTTTCACATAATCCAGGAATTTACTCTCCAAATGAAAGAAAGCTCCCTGAGTTATGTGCAGTTTTCCCAGTTCAAAATGCACTTGTTCAAGCAAAAGTGTATTCCTACAGGAAGAGACATATCGGTACGTGATTTTTTTACACAGTTGAAAAGATTTGGTTGCTGTCTTAGTTGTTCTACAAACACGTGCACGGCAAACAGGAACTCTTTTTGATCCTACTTGATAAAAACAGCATGATGAGAGGGCAGCAATCTTGCTTGTCATTTTTCAGTCCTAGAGGCTGAAAACTCTGTGAAATTTCTAGTATTGTTGGGACCAATTAGATATTTTTCCTCTGATGAAATGTTGGGTACTGTGGCCAGAAGCTACGATTACAGTGTGCTCCTAACTTCCATAGCAGGGAAGTGACACAAAAAGATGAACAACACAAGAATTGCTGAGGCACTATTCATGGTTTTATCTCACACAGGAAGACAGTAAATTCTTTCTAGTCTTAAAGAAGTTCTAAACATTAATTAAGCACCACAGCTTGGCTGTACTGGAAGCAACCTGTGCCACCGAGCTGCTGTGACTTTGCTTGCTATGAGGAGAATGACATGGAGATAGCCAACAGGCAGGCACTTGCAACTCTACCTACAGCCATAGACACACTGCAAAATGGGTTCACTGATGCATAAACAATGAAGACCAGAGCTTTTAAAAATGCATCCCTAGAGTCAAACCCATAATTCCTATTGCAGGCCACAGCAAGACTACATCCTTTTCCATGCTGCAAAATCACAGTTCCCTGCAGTCAGTAGTACAACCACATTCACAGATGAAGGTAAACGCAGGTATTATCTTGTAGACTCTTGGCTGAGAATTTCTCTCTCAAAGCATTGGGCTTTACTACTTTGAGTAGTTTAAGGGACTCCAGAATGCTGCAAAGACAGAAAGTCATCAATATAAGCTTCTGGTACCCCAGCCAGGCTGGCTTTGCTTTAGGTTTTTCTCAGTTTAGTTCAGGTCATGTCAATGCTGACTGTCATCACAAGAAAATAGTTGGTGTGGTTTACAAAAAAACAGTGTTTTGTTTGAATGTTTGAACAAACCATATGTGAGAACTTCTGCTATGTTTGACAGTGATGAGTAAAGCATGAGAAAAGAAGACTGAGAGGCGATCTTATGAACGTCTATAAATATCTGAGGTGTGGGTGTCAAGACAAAGGTGCCAGTATCTTTTCAGTGATCCCCAGTGACAGGACAAGGATCACTAGGTACAAGCTAGAACACAGAAGGTTCCAACTCAACACAGGGAGACACACTGAGGGTAATGGAGCACTGGAAAAGGCTACCCAGAGAGGTCGTAGAGTCTCCTTCTCGAGAGACTTTCAAAACCCACCTGGATGTGTTCCTGCATAGCCTCCCCCTTAGGTGATCCTGCTTTGGCAGGGGGGTTGGACTTGAGCTCTAGAGGCTACTTCCAACCCCTAACATTCTTTGATTCTGTGATTCTGTGATTTATAGTCATAAACAAATTAGAACAAATCATATTCAGTATCATGACAGCTATTCATGACAAAACTTCATCCACACTTAAATGTGATTGATACAAGTAAATTTAACTGATGTTGCCAGTCCGGAGTGCTCATTTTGTTGTCTGTTTTTACTGTAGTTAAATTTCAGTCACAGAGCTATTTAGATACATGCACCAGGCCCTAAAGTATGTATTGGCTGAAAGACAGAAGTAACTTTATGACTTAAAGGAAATTTCAAATCAGTTTTACAGAGCAGAGAAAAAGGAGGGATGCTGCATGGGGGTACAAAAGCTATCTCTGGTTTAGATACCTGGTACAGTTCATCATTAAACACCTCAAGACAGAACTGAAATGGAATGCAACTATTCTCAACTGAATGACTCTGCCTCTCCTTGTCTTTCATTGCTCAAAGCTACTTTCCTCTCAGCGTATCCATAAGTCAAACACGAATGAGTTTGCTTAGGCAAACCATCCTCAGTTGCTTACTTTGCACTTTGTGCAGAATTTGCATAGCAAACCCCACTACATAAGCCATGAAAAGAAAACAGTAGGTTCCTGCATGGGGGTGGATAGTTCAACCATAATTATCCCTTAGTCTCTGCTCAGAAGACCACGACATTCCTTAAAGCCAAAATCTTTAGCAAGTTTAATATTCTCAAACTGAGAAGTGAGATGTGTGATGGCAGATAACTGTGTGCAGTTCCCTTTTAGCTGTCATTTAATTGAGGACTACAGAAATACAACCCATATTCTCATGTGGAAATTAAGGCTTTATTTCACTTTACTTCATCTATTCACTCATTTTGGTGGATCTTGTGCAAAACCAGGAAAAATGTATCCCACAGAATAATGCACTTTGTGAGAGCTTGAACTTGTGAACCCCTTTGTATTTTCAAAAATATTCTCTAGATAACACAGCAATTCTTTAGAAATCTATGTCCCACACTACTCAGAAATACAAAGATCAGGACATTTTGATATATTGTATCATGCTTTCATGGAAAAAATAAATTATGATAATGAACTGCAGGTATTCATTGATTGTTTTTTATCTCTGGAGACAAACTCTAAAATGACAGAGATCTGGCTGGCAAAAGGCACCCATCACACATAGGTTAGAGTTGGCTATGTTACTGATGCAGGCAAACATGGTAACCCTGGGCAGCTCTTTGTGACCTTGGTATTAGTGTGTTCACCCCCACTCTCTGCAGCACCAGGCATTTTAACCACTTCTGTAGCCAGTGTCATAAGTGCTGAGAATCACCCTTAAAAACAAGATATGGTGAAAGCTCACACACTGAAGATCCTCCCCTATATACTAAAAATAGTTCTGATGGACCCTGTAGTACTGCTAGTGAGACAAAGATACACAGATCACCTACCATGAGAAAAAGAGGTAATTACCCATGAAGGATAACTTTTTTTTTTTTTTTTTTTTTGCTATGTCCCACTAATTTCTTCCTCAAAATGAAAAAAAATCAAACAACTAATACAATGAAGAACAGCTTGTGCAATCCAACTAATGGAGTAACAGTACTTAAAGTAACCTGTTATTCTGGCATAATGCCACATACCTGTAAGTGCTAAAATGTGTATTTCCCCAAACACCCTGTTTTCCTGGACTATGACTCCCCAAGAAAAACACATTCTTCCTAGGTCATCTTCATGAGAAGGCTCTCTCTTCGTTTTGTGATTTTGCATAAGCATCTGGTTAGTCTATCATCAGCTGAAAACAAAGACAGTTAAACTTGATTCACATCCAGTTGCCAAAATTCATCAAAATGTCAGACCTATTAAGACCTGACTATTTGACATTTGTTTCCTTGGGAGAAAATGTGTATTGCCTTCATTGCTATTCCCACTACACAATGGAGAAGCAGTGCTGAGGTTAGTTAAATCCCATTCTTAGTGTAGTCACAGTGAATATGCTTGCTAAAACCCAGCTAAGTGTTGCTGTGCCAATACCATGGGGACAACAGCAGTAGAATGGAGCTGTGTGGGATGCTCCTCACTCGGTTCAGCACAACTGTACAGAGATCTAGTGGAGGAGGTTAAAGACTTCCTCCCCAGTGCATCTTTTCCCATTACCATCAGGATCTTCACTGTGCCCTGATACACTGTGGATGACTGGGGCACACTTTTCACCTTTCCTCCTCAAGCTCACAGCAAGCTGCCATGCTCAATGGGGCAGCAAAAAGTAGCCATACCGTAACATGGACCTTCAGATATTAAGAGTAGCAACATACTCCAGTCAAAAATTCTTTAGGAAGCAGTGGATGCAAGGTGACAGCAGTGTGGCTGATACACAAGGATGGGGGAGCCCAGCACAAAACTGCATCTGCAACAGCTGATGCTCTTGGCTCCCATAGGAGTACTTCTTTGAGTAAGAAAATGGAATCTGAAAAAGTTTGTGTAACTTTGTCACAAAACATGCATCTAAACCAAAGGTATGCAACTATTCTGGCCACATATATTTGTAATAAAATGTGGTCTTGGTCAGAAGCAAGTTATCTTTATCAATACAGCTGGTATTACCATCTCACACTACTCACTTTCTTCAGTTTATTATTGTTAAGCATAATCTTAATACTATCCATATTACACTCCTGTCAGCTTGCTTTACCCTTGCTCAGCCTTCAAAGACAATAATCTGGTTTACTTTATGGATACATTACGTAAAGCAGAAACAGCACTGTCTGAGCACAGAAGGCAACAAAAACCCACACTCAACCATATTAAAACAAAAGAGGCAAACAGTCAGTACTACAGCAAAATACCTTGCCCTGCCAGGTCCCTATAAATGCTGCATATGAAATAAAGCTTTACAAACCTAATATTTAACATTTCTGCAAGAGTCAGTTAGTCTTACTGCTTTTCACAAATTAGACTGCTTAGAAATCTATACAATCCTTATATTAACTGGCCTTTAGTGCATCGTACATTTTCAATACAAATTAGGTTGCACTTCTGTGTGGTAAACTGTGAACTTTGCCCATAAGGGGCAAATCAGCCAATTTCAAATGCAGTGAGTACTCCCCATTTTCCCCAGCGAGGGCACATTTTTCCTGCACTAAAATTCTCAGAGTATTTACAGGTAACAGTCTCATTAGATACATCAGCTAGGGGGGTAAGCTGAAGTTAGTTATCACTGTCATCACTGCGGGAAAAGATGTAAATCACTATTAACACCACACAACACAGCATGAGATGAAGAGTGACTCGTATCAAACTAAGAGCCAAGGTTGAAACCTCTATTTAGTGAAAAGCAGAGGCAGACCTCCCAGACTTCAAGGGGGTCAGTATCTCATCCCTTGCACCTGCTAGAGTGGGTCTTGATAACACATGTCTTCTGGATCATGAACTTTCTTCGAAGCCACTAGGAGTTCTGTATGGAGACGCATCCAGTTTTCCAACAGTTGAAATTCAGTGAGCACTTCATATGAAGAAGGGAAGCAGCAGCACAAGCAAATAAAGGGAGAGAGCTGACATTGGTTAACAGTTCTGTTGCATTAGTACTCTAAAAGACAATCTCTGCAACCATGAAAATTTAATCTAAAAGAGACAATGCTGTGGTACAAAAAGTTTATTTAGTTATGATTTTGCAAACATATGAGGTAAATTAACATTTACATCAACTTGATTCTTACAGAATTTAATACATAAGGCACTTCTTTGAAGACAGCACTTTTTAACTGTTTGTTGGTTTTGTTCCTGCAAGTTCCTGACAGCCCAGAAAACTTGATGTGTTTGTTGTCAGATTCTGTTATGTAAAAGACAAACATCCAGTAAGCAACAAGAAAGCTCTGAGTAAGTTTTTTTATCCTTTACAACCCATTAACTGTGAGAAACAGAGCCAATGGGAATAGAAGCATACTCTCCACCTTAAAATGTGTTCACATATCTTGCATAACTCTTCAAGGACTGAAACTTCTGGAATTTGATTGGCTTCTTACAATAAACTTAAAATGCAAATCTACAGTTTCTTTTTCCACCGAGTGTTTTTGGCTTATCCAAATAGTCTCATTTCCTCTAATGGTCTTATTTGCAAGAGTGAGAATAACTTACATGAACTTGTATTTACATGCTCGGAACCATGGTTTTGGCTAGAAAGCAAAACATTTCTCTTTTGTAAAATCTTCTACGGTGCAACAGTGCAGTGTTTCTCCACAACTATTTTTTGTTTGGAATATTTAACCAGGCTGTAAATTGATCTCTTAAATGACATGTCACAGCTAGTTTTTGACATTGAACCACTAAACACACAAGAAGGCATATCAATAATATTGAACCTTACTTTATTTAGTAATAATTGAGTTAATGATGAAAAGTATCTTTTTCCATAGGGTGTTCCCTATATATCCACCTCCCATATTTTAAATACACAGAGAAAACTGTGATCAGATTAAATTGTCTTTAATGGTACTGCCTTACATCTGAAGAGTTCCTATGTTATAGTAAGACATTACTCTTTTAGATTTAACATGTTGGCAGAGTCATTCTTTTACTTCTCATACAAATGTAAACTTAGAAAACAGTTTATTTCATCCAAATGTACAATCTGAAATCAAAAACTGAATGTAAACTCAGAAAATCAAAAGCACAAGAGCACACTTTTCACAAGAAAAATCAAAGTAAATCAAACAAAAACATTTGGAATAAAAAAAAAAACAAACCAGCCTGTTCAAAACCGTAGGGTTAGTGTCTGTCTTAAACAAAAAGACCTGGGGGCTTAATACTCTGCTTCTCCAGACTGTTGTCACCCACTTGAATTCAGTGTAATACAACAGTTTGTAGCAGCTGAGGAGGTCCCATGAATAACTACAAAAGGACCTAAGTACTGATCTGATGTTTAAAGCTTGCCTGAATTATTTTACAGAACCCACACTTAGATATTCCTACTAGAAAATAAACTAGAGCTGCAAAATATCATACATTTAATTAGCTCTAAGTGCCTTGATAAATGACAAATATACTGAGTCAAATCAATTTCTGGTATGGCTTTGCACACAACTGGCTTCCAAATGACACTGGGAAGGAACACAGTTCATCTGCTTTTTCAGTGCACGCTATCTATTTTCAAGATGATTTTTCAATGCCGTCATGGACTAAGAAATTGAAAGAACAGTTTTTTGCCTATGAAAAACAAAAGACTGATTATCATAAATAAAATATTCCACTTTAATAAAGGGCAGGTTCTAGATGGTTGTCTTCATTTAATCAAAATACAAAGGGAAGATGTGTGAGGGTTTGAATTGTCTAGATTTCGTTTTCTTTTAACTGACAGCTGCACTAACTGAAAAAGCCCAGTGACAAATCAGCTGTGTTGCTGACCAAGAACCTATGTATTTCTGCACTTTATCTTTGTAAAATTTTATTTAAAATGTACTAATGAAATCAGTGATTTGGAAACCATGTTTTGTATAATACTTGCAGTTGGAAGGGACCTCTGGAAGTCATTTAGTCCTATCCCATATGCTTCAAGCAGGGTCAGGCAGTACCAGGATTTGACTTAGTGCAAAAAGAGTAGCACATTATATGACTTATAACTTGTTCAAAGAGTATCTTTTCAGTTTCCCCCTTTTTTCCCCCATAGATTACCTTAGTTGTTTTTTTGGTTTTGGGGTTTTTTAATTATTATTATTACTTCAAGTAAGAACAATTTTCTCACCATCATTCTACTCAAAGAGCAAAAATGAGTGGGGTCTTTTCAGTTTGTTTAATATCAGGCACAATTCTGTTCTGACTTCTATTTTTGCAATAACTTTGCGACGAGTTTCATGTTAGGTATTTGTGCAAGATATTTCAGGATCGTCACTTGAACAGCCATGAACAGCCATATGACCAGGTTAAATCACAGTATCATTTGCTATCACTTCCTGCTCTGGAAATACTTTATGTGAAATAGTAAACAACTTGGAAATAGGCAGATTATTTTTGCCAGCAGACTCTGTTTTGCTAGTTAGTTAGTTACGTATTTTCTAGAACTATGAAAAGTCTGCATACTTATGATTTATTCACAGCATGTTGAATTTGGTGATTATTCATAAGTAAAGATTAAATTACTCAAAATCAACCACACCAGTAAGATGGAGGGTTTTTTTTCAACAAATCTGACTCCAGATGTATTGTGGCACCTAAAAGCAGTTGCAAGCATTAGGGATGAGCTGTGCCAAAACAGGTACCTAGGCTTAAATGAAGAAACGGTTACTGAACTCCAAATTAAATTGTAGGCACCCAAGCAGCTTGGCACTATATAGTTATGTGATGGAACTTAAGCTGATCTTAAAAGCACAATCTGTGAGTTGCAGCTTTGCCTTCTCAGATTGTTTGGATGTGGAGTCTGCTCTGTCAGATTTCTTTTATGGGTTGCAATAAAGATTCATGCCTCCCTCTGAGCTTCACCTAACAGGAAAAATGATCTTTCACAGCTTTCCAGTAGTTACTCTGCCTGAAGATACCATACATTCCACAAAAGCACCTAAACCCTCTGCAGGCCTAACCACGCACATTAACTTGAAAATGGTAGACTAGGTATCAGTTGATCCTAAGTTAAATCTAACTACTTTTTATGTACAATACGGTTGCAATCCTGCAGGCTGCGCTCTGTGAGGGTTGCACTTAAGCAAGGACTGCAAGATCCAGAGCTCCATCAAACAACAGGTCAATTTTGCTCTCAGGTGTTGATACGAAAAGGCTCATATTCCAGGTGGTCTTGTTTATATAGACACGCTCCAGAGAGACTTGGACTTCATTCTTCAGAAGCATAAAAGAAAGGAAAATATAGCCCAAGAAGTCTCATGTACTATAATACAAAGATGTATACCGCATTATTTCAGCAAGATAATTGCTTGGCATTTAGCAAAAGTTACGAAAGTGCTACTATAGATGCTAGTAAGTCTGAAAGTTTTGAAAACCTCTGCCTTTGTTTACACCTAGATAACTTTATCAGCTTTAGTCTAAGTTAAGCAGAGTTGTATGGATACAGTAGAAAGCAAAATTTAGCTTTAAGTTTTCTTGCAGAAAGGGATTTTATGGCTTGTAACATAGAAAATTCACAAGAGTATGCCTGAAGCTGAACATCTAATAGTAAACATCTTTCTTGTACTACTGTACATTGACTTTTAATGCAGTGTCTGTGCCCAAGATCAGTGGCAGCAGAAAGACTTCTTCTCACTTGGTTCACCGCAAGCAGGTCAAGGAAGTCGTGAGGCAACATGCCCAAGGGTTGCAGAACAGTGGTTCTGATGATCAGAAACTCTTTATGTCTGCTCAAAACCTAAATTTTAATCTTGAGTGGCAGGAATATATTTCAAGTGTTGAATAAAATAAACACATTCAGGAAAACACTTAACAGCAGAGATAACTGGAAATTCTAACTACTTGCTACAGGGTGACCCTGCTTTGCCTGAGTAAGGACTGCACTGCCAGGCCAAATACCTTAAAGATCTAAAAGGCTATGCCAGTGTGTTTGACTGCTCTTCTCCAATTACAGTACTTTTGATTTCTAGCAGCAATAGGACTGATTTCAGCCTTTAGTTGTTTTGGTTTTTGCTTAGAACAGAAGTTGGGCCTAATCCTGCATTTCTTTTGTACAAACTCCCTTGCACCTTCTCAGGCATTCAAAATTCAAATGTCTGTAAGAGTACTTGTTACAAAGGAATCAAAGACAGAGCCAGTTATAAGAAAGTCTGCACCTTAGAAAAAAAACACCCAGTAGTTTCCTCCACCCACTTTTAAGGGAAGGGCAAATTTCAAAAGCAGGATTTAAATGTCTTTATTTAAGGCTCCAAATCTACATTCCTTCTGTCTCCAAAACTCCATGTGAATGCTAGCTTTGCCTGAAAAAGGCCTGCAAGAGCCATTCCCAGATCTTGCTCTTTGTTAAGTTCAGTGGAAATTCTGCAAGTGATTTCAGTGGGATCAGAATAGATCCTTCAGCCACTAGCATGACGCTCAGATATTTTAGCCACCTTTTCTGCAATACAATATTGTCTAAATATATGTTCACTGACCTTCAAGACACTACAGATTGTTGTTAAAAGAAAGGATAGAGCACGATAGGAAATCATGTTGCTTTGGGAATTTTACCATTAGTAACTTTCTTTCCTCTTACATTTTCTTGTAAGATCAAAGATCAAACTAAAATTATTAAATACACAGTCAAGTAACTTTAAACCTACAGATCAAAAATTATTCTCAAAATGTTCAAATACTTAAAATACGCACTCAAGTTTACTTCTAAAAAGCATCCTTTTCAATGAACTTAAGCTGATATCTAATACTCTAAAATGCAGAGCTGTACTTTATCTTATTGTTTGTCCACGGGCAACGTATGGGGCCACGATGCATTGAAATCATAATCCTTGCTTTCTGAAGAGAAATTGTTCTGTGTAATAATTTCTGAGGTGTGGTTTGAATTCCTGTCCTCCTCTAAGCAATTTCAGAAGTCATCTAAAATTATAATCAAACATACTCAAACACATGGGCTTAAAAACATGGTGTGATCATGATCAGCAAACACTGGATAGAAGGTCAAACCAAACACTTCCTAACAGGTCAAGAGTGAAAAAAAAAAATATATAGAAAGATGAACCTCAAAAATCTATTACAGGGGTTACCTCAACTTTATCCGGCCAAGGACCACATCGGTGATTTGCCATGAGCACAAAGGCTTCACTAAGTCATGTTATATGGGAAAAAATGAGTTACTGCAAATTGGTCCACAGGGATGACAGGTGCCAACAGGCAATATGCCACCCTGATGTTTGCCATAGGGCTACGTAAGGTTTAAGATGAAGAAAATGAGTCATCGCATTTGCTCATGTAAAGCTTATGTGAAAAAGGGTGGAAGTGAAGGCAAGGGCTGGAGGGAGATGACAGCCAGGCACATGGGCACAAGGAATATTAGCATTTTTCTCAGATGAAAGTCAGCCTGAGGGCACATGACCAGCTACCATCACCACCTGTTATCTGTTCAGGCCTTCCCTATGGCTGCTCTTGAAAGATCTGCCATGGACATGAAGGAAAGCCCTGGCCCACAGGCTGCGCTTTGGCCACCCCTGACCTATTAGAAAATGTTGATATTTTTCCCCACTACAACTCACAGAGTGCAAAAACAGCAAGCATCAAAGTTTGAAGCCCAGGTCTTCCCACCCACGCCAGGCCTGGCCACCCCAGGCAGCTCCCCTGCCCACTCAGCCTTCCATCGTCTGCTACTCTGAGCAGAGGTGACCTCACTACACGGCCAGGTCGTCTGACCTGGCTCTGCAGCTGCTTGACTTACTGGCCCTGCTCAAGCGCCGTGTGTCAACGAGCAGCGGTGGCTCATGCATCTCCACAGTAGTGCAGGCAGCTGAGACAGCCCGTTCCTCCTCCTCACCCTCCACATCCCACTTGCTGCCGCTTGCCCCACTCAGGCTTGTGCTGCTGCCACTGTTGACTACAGCAATGGGTGGCCCAGCTGGGGGTGGGAGCAGCTGCTCCAGAGGCTCTTCCTGCTCAGGAAGGGGATGCCGGACACTGCTGGGGGTAGAAGAGCCTGGTGAGCTGGAGGGCACCTTCCCCTGCTGCCCAGATGACATATTGATCCAGTTCTGTTCAGCTGCTAGGGCACGGGTATTACTGTTGAAGTAGTTGATAACAGCTGGTGTCGGCGTGGGGATGGGGGTTGGTATGGTGACGGGAGTGGAGATGGGTGTAGGAGTCACAGCACGGTGCCTTTCCTCAGGGATTGGTGGGGCAGCAGGGTAGCTAGCCATGGAAGTTGTGTTGGAAGGGGGCCGTGGTCTTGGAGCAGCCGCAGCATAATATGGTGCCATGGTCACTGGGGCCAGCAGTGGTGTGACAGCACGGGTGTCAGGCAGAACAGGGGTGGGCACAGCAGTTGTTACCACCACAGGTGGTACTGGTGGTGGCAGGGCAACAGGTTTGGACTCCCCGGTTACCATGACTGGTGTCATTGTCGCAACAGGCATCTCAAGGCTGTATCGGCTTGTCATGCCCTGCTTAAGCTTCTTCCACCCCAAGTGATATATCTCAAGCATGTTCAACAGCAAGGAGACGGAAGCCACCACCAACATGAAGATGATGAAGATGGTCTTCTCAGTGGGCCTTGAGATGAAGCAGTCCACAGTGTGTGGGCAAGGGGAGCGGCTGCATTGGTAGACTGGCTTTAGCTCAAAGCCATACAGGAAGTACTGGCCCACAATGAAGCCCACCTCAAACAGCGTTTTGCAAATGATGTTGAAGACATAGGTACGGAGCAGGGCACCTCCCATACGGATTCTACCACGTTCATCACGAATTGGGAGCTTCTCCTTCCCTCTTTTGCCAAGAGGGTCTTTGATGTTATTGCTGCCTCCTCCACTACTACTACCAGATGCTGCTGCTCCTGGGTAGTTGCTGTCTTTGACGCTTCCCTTCTTTTTCAGCTCTTCCTTCTCTTTCCTCTTCTCCTCCATGCGTACAATGTGCAGCACATGGCCCAGGTAGATGAGGGTTGGAGTGGAGACAAAAATGATCTGCAGCACCCAGAAGCGGATATGAGAAATTGGGAAGGCTTTGTCATAGCAAACGTTTTCACAACCAGGTTGCTGAGTGTTACATGTAAAGTCCGACTGTTCGTCTCCCCAGACCTCTTCAGCAGCAGCCCCCAGCACCAGTATCCTGAAGATAAACAGTACTGTCAGCCACACCTTGCCAATAACCGTGGAGTGCTCCTGCGCGTTCTCTAACAGTCTCCCCAGAAAGCTCCAGTCACCCATTGTTTCAGATTTCTAACCTATAATAAGAACATCAGAGCAATGTTAAAAAACCTTACATTTACACAATGCCAGGGCAGAACAGTTTGACCCTCAGCAAATGACATTTCTTAAGTGCTCTTCCTTTTGTAGAATATCGCACACTTGAGTTAACAAATATGTACCTCCATGAGCACGCAGCCACAGGTTTTGATGAGCAAAGTAGCAGGATGTTTAGTGCTTTCACCTAGCTGATACAGGTTTAAATGTCTACACACAGCAGGCAAGAAAGATTCATAACTAGAATTTCTACAAGATTCTTTTTTTTTTAAACTTATTTCTGTTTCCTCCATGTGAGATGCTTCTAACTTTTCTTGCTTGCTTTTAGAAGAAGAAGAGATGGAAACCAGTTCAATTAAGCAGAATATTCCCACTATGAATGTGACTTCACTTGTATCACAGTGTGACACAAAGTTTGCCTAACTCTAATCATGCTATCAGGACTTATTTCATCCGACATTCAGGAGATTAGTAACATCCCATGTCTCTGCTATTTTCACACCACACAAACACAGTAAAATAATTACTCTGAACCTTTATAATTTAGTTTAATTTTGGAATATATTCACCACCGACAAGCATGTTCTTGAAGCCTAGTTTATTTCTAAAAAGAGAATGATTAGGATAACTGGAAATATTGGGAAGAATAAAAAATTTTGAGAGAAATTGTGGAAAGGCTTCTATCATTTCCTCTACTGTCCTACCAGTTGGTATAACTGAACCACGTGTACTGCAACATTACATTTAAAACAAACAAATGAACAAAACCAACCAAACAAAAAACCCACAAACAAGCAAAAACCCAAACAAACAAACAAAAACCAGGGTACTTCAGCAACAGTGCACAGAGATATTCCCAGAAAAATAAAATTCTCCCCTATGACGTTACTTCTGTGACAAATAGCTGGTATATATTCTCAGTAATTTCCACCAATTCAGGCACGATGGGCTTCTGATGTCCAATTCTAGGCAGTAATACAACTTCTCATTTGGAAAAGCTTAAAGTACAAGATCAGATTCCTCATGAGCTCTCTTCAATCGAGAAACAAGCTATTACCTGCTGATATCACTTGTCTTATCCTCGGCCTGTTCCTGATTGGAATACATATAAAAATATTGGAATATACGTAAGAAGCATGTTTCATTCTCCTAAGGAACACGCTTCAATGCTTTATATATCAACTTTCAACTGAAAACAAAATACAAAACTTCACTTTCAGCTAACTTCAGTACCTTCAGAAATACCATGATTATAATTCAGACATCACAATTTGCATGCAAATAACCACTATAAAAAATTGCTTAAAAAATCTTAGGATATTTTGTAAACATAAATGAATTACACTTTACACTTTTTATTTTTATACTTATACTTCTGGTCCAAATACCCGTGTGTCTTACAATTCCTAAAAAGAAGAATTGTTCATCATTACAGGTAGAAATTCAATGCGGAAGAAAAAATGTACTATCCTCAGTATTATATTCACTGTGATATCTGACAATGATGTCACTGTTTTTCCAGAGGAAGCATTTCCAAAGCCTATACAGAATTTCTGTCAGACTTTAAGTTAAGGTGATTAAAGAAATTGAAGTTATTTAGGTTACTTTTTTTTTTTTTAATAGCTTCACTGTACTATGATGCAATGAAACACCTTTAACTGGAGAATAGTATAGAGAATAGTATACTTTCATACAGGAAGCAACAACAAATCCATTAGTATTTTGCACTTTTGTAAATCCTGAAATGCTAATTGATTTTTTTTATTCCCATAAAATCAATTCAAGAAAAAATTCTCCCTAAAAAATAAATACACTATTTCTATTCTACATGAACACACAGCCTTTGGAATAACTAACTTCTTTTTTCCCAACATGGCATGATAAACTGCAGATGATTATATTAATAATGAAACATACCACATTTGTGTAGTAGTGTTCCTGGCCCTAAAATAATTTTTAATCATTTTTTATATATTTGGCTTTTTTTTAAAGATTGTTTTATTTCCCCTCTTAAAACAATAGTGCAAAAGTTAATTTTTAAAATAATTAATTTTTATAATCCAATGTAATTTCAAAATTTCATCCTTACACTGAATTGTTTACAGTATTTAAAGATGGTGGCATATTTTTAAGCTTAAGCATTAATTTTTCAGAGAATAATGAATTAATTTTGCATGTTTTTCATTCAAAAAAGATTTGAAGATGTAACTCCGTTTAGTTCCCTCTTTGGACAAACTAAACTGTTATTTGGGAAGGGTTTCATTTTGAGTAGGGAAAATGTAGGAATAGTAGCATAAATAATGTGATATTTCATGGATTAAAGAAGTTTAGCATGACCCTAAATTCAGCGTTTCAATTCTCTGCTATACTTTCTATTACCTTGTGCCTCAGTACTCTGCCTGACTCTTCGTTTTTTTATCCAGATCAAGCAAAACAGGCAGCTCAGATAATAGGTAGTCAAAGTTACAGATTGTTATTTTACTACTAACACTTGTAACAAAAAGTTTATTATTCAGCAAAAGTTAGCACATTGAATCATCGTTAATTTATCAAGAAACATTTTCAGTATAGCTGCCGTCACCTTTGTGTCCAATAGCACAGAGACCACACAGTGTAAACACAGGTACTATCTTCTGTTGTTCCAGAACATGAAGTTGATCTGCCTTCACAAAAACTCGCAACTCCTGCACCACAAGGTGAACAGATGTAGTAATATTTTTGTCTGTAGGCACACTTTAGTGCAGCTCCTACTGAGATCGACAGGCAGTGGAAGAAGAAAAATAACAATTTGTAAGATGACAAATAATACCATCTAATTATTATCAATCCTTCTCCATCCATGAATACTACTGAAGATGCTTGTCTTTTTTCTTTTTACGGCAGGTCAGTAATGCCCAGGCGGAGATAATTCAGAGATGTGACATGATGTATTCCTCAAATGACACACTTTTAAAAAGCTATTCTAATGCTTACATTAATTCAAATATTTATTTCTGTATAGTGGAGCACGCACAAAGTAAAAATGTTTAAGCAGTAAACAGATATTTCACTGCAACTTAAACAGAGGTGAAAATGTCAGTGCTCATCTTAGTATGAATTGCAGCGATTGTTTGCTTCAATACAAACATGTATTACCCATAGTACATAAATACAGGTAGGACATCATTTCCAAGAGCAATGCAAATAAACGTCTCTCTACTCACTGCAGTGTTCTCAGAAATCCAGGTCTTGTATCTTTCTTCAATGTCAATACATTCTCCAGTGAGTAATTCTCAAAGCAAACGTAATTCATTAAAAAATTGCATCAAAAAAGAGATGTCTTGATACAAATAACAATTATATGACATCAAACAAAACCAGATGGCTCACAGAGCTCACGGAATACTTGAGCTGTCACCATTAAAATCGGCAATGAAATACCTAAATCTGAACAGCCACATCTCAATATTTTACCTAAGAACAATTCCAAGCTTATTTTGGTAACATTAGATAAAGTTCAACTGTACAGTACAACTTTAAGTGCTGCTGAAATACAGAGCTAGGCAACTGTTAAGCCCTAACCTTCCACGTGGATGGCGAAGGAAATTTTTTTTTCATTATGTGCTTGGGAAAAATGCAGATTAAGAAATGAAACATCTGTATTTCAACACATGCTTGTGGAAATACCTGCTAGGGGATGACAATCTGTCTCAGAAAGTAATCTAATTCAATGGTGTGAAAAACAAGGACTTAATGAACCTCGGGATAAGAATTGGGAGTAGTATATTGTTTGCATCCCTTAGAAAACCATTCCCTGGGACAATATTGAAAAATGGGCAATTCATAAACACTGGCATGGCATTCTGTTTAAGAATCAGTGTTGTGCTATTAATTACCTAATTACCAGGTTCAGTACATGCACAAATACGCTTTGTGGATGGTGCGTGTGTGTGTTTGTGTGTGTGACAAATAGAATGAGAAAGAGAGGGAATAAGTTTTTAAAAGCTATGATGTCGTATATATCCTTCTACAGAAAATAAGTAATTATCAAGTGGCATCTGTAAATCTGCCAGTTATTATTTGTTTCTGATGACATCAGCAAAGAGATTCATAATCATGTACCAAGTGTGGGTAATATGATATTTTAATTATTTATAATTTTACTCACACATGTATATCTTTATGTATTAATATACACATATGCATACACAAATAATTACATCACCGTGTTACATATATTGCTGGATTATGGCACCTGTTGCATTTATTATTTTATTATACTGGTATATCTAAAACATGTCTCTTAGCAGTTACTTAGAAACCTATCTCCTTGTTAGAATGCAATTTCTTAAATTCACTCTGTATTTTCTTTCATTCCTTGTGACAGTCTAAAATCTCAGGATTTAGGGTTTTATCTATTTTACAAAACACTGAGGAAAAAAAATGCTGTTAAAATAGAAAATAATTCCCTTGGTTTTACAGTAAAACTATCAGGCATCTCCATTATCACCAGGTTTTTAACTCTGCTAATTTAAACCCCATAGAAGTAGTTAACTTACACAAAGTCTGCATGACCATGTCATTCCAGACAAATTGACAGATTTTCAGTGACAGAATGAGCTTCCATAATTTCCAGTGAAACCTAATGGCATTGGGTCATGTACATATAGATATGAAACACAATGGCGAGTGTTTCATAATTTACAATGGAGGTTTCATAAATCACTTTATAAATGTATTAAATGAGAATTTGAAAAATACTCTTCTTCTTGCTCATAGTGACACACTTTCGGATAATTTCCTTATCAATTGCAATGTATTTTAAACACTTAACTAAAAAATAATTTCTTAGCAGTTCTTGTTATTATCTTAAACTTACTTTACGGCTATGAAGCTTTCTCCTTAAATCCTTAAATCTTTTCTCCTTAAATCTTGACTTTTTGACTTCACTTTACTTCTAAGTGAAAGTTTGGCTTGAGTGAAGGACGAGTACAAGGAGTGCTGGGCTGAGCACAGAACTACACCACACCTTTTAAATTCTTTGTTTCCTGGGATAACAAACCCTTGCTCTGATTTGCTACATAGGAGAAAAATAGGGGCAAAAAAAAAAATAAACCCTCTTCTCCCCTAGAATACTCAAATGCCATCTTAGAGCTTTACATTGGAATTAAAAGACAGTGACTTACCAATGAAACTCTGAAAGGTGTGAAGGGTGTGGAGTTACCAGGGGACTATGGAATAGCGTCGGACATGAGGGCAACGGTCCTTACATCCCAAGTGAGTGAAGCATGAATGAGACAGATCTGTCAGGTGCCCACATACAATCAGCCACACAGATCTAAAAACTGCAGAGTTAGTAGTGTCCCGCCCCCTGTCCCAGATATACAAAGGGAAAGATGAGCCTTTCTGGCTTTTGAGGCTGAAGACCCTTTTTCACTGCAGAAAAGCAGGTACCCCAACAGACGTCTGAGGAGACTTCAGGCAAATTACAGTAATTGCAAGGGTTGCTACATATCCTGTTCAAACTTCTTTAAGTATATTTTTGTAATGTGGAAACCATTTTTTTTCTAATTAATTCTAAAATGTCCCAGTAGAAACATTATCCCTTTTCCCTTTAAATTTCCTTTAAAGGGAAACTCTAGTAGTTCTGGCTACTCGGTTCAATTCCTTCTTTATATCTATTCCAGTGTCTTAAAGACCTACCACACACTCAGGATTCCTAACAACACCTTAGGCTTATGTGATTTCTTCAGTAAGTCTGTGATGAACCCAAGTACTTTTCTAAGGAGGAAAAAAAAAAAAAAGAGGCAACAAAATCCAATGCAGCCAACCAACAAACAATCCAAATTACAATATTGGTGAAGTTTTGCTTAAGCTATGAATATCCTTCAAATATTTTCAAAGAATATTCATTCATCTCAAACACTTTGCATCCTTTGTGAGCACCAGGTGAACAAGTGAGTAACCAGTATGTTCTTGGTAAGCTTCAGACCAAAGTAGTGATTAGAGTGAAGTAAAAGCCTGGTCAATACGGGGTAGCTACCCAATTATTTTCCTATCAGAATGAAATGTTTCTAAGGGCCAGGTAACTCAGAGATTATCACAAGAAACCCCAGAACCATCTTAGGTTACATTCATAAACTCCATCATTCTGTGTGGTACTGCTTAACAAGGGTGAAAGCGACTTTCGCTCTGCTTTGTATTTAGGATTTAACTTAATTTTGAGTGTAAATCTGGCTTGAAATGCACGTCAATGATCAAATGTTAGTGGTAACCCTTAAAGAAGAAATTATATGCCTCTATACACACACACACTTTGGTGGTCAATAGCCACAACAATCCCAAATGCACACGGTATTTGGTGCTTCCCTTTCCACCGCGTTTTCTGAGGTATTTTGTGAGGTTTATTACTTTTCCCGGCTACACTAAGCTCAGTTATCTGACCAGCCTGCGAGCACCGCTGCCTGCAGAGGGTTTCCTCGGTGGGGTAGGAACAGAGGAAATTCACACCAGAGTACCTCAGGGATGTATTTAAAGCAGGAGGGCACTTTCTCCTATTTCTCTTCTGTACAGTGATCCAAGTTCGGCCTCACCCTGCCCTTCCCTGGCTGGGCCGAGGGGCACGGAGAACGGGCAGAGCCCCCAAACAGGGCTCCCACCTCCCGCCTCTAGCGCTGGCTCCCAGGCTGCCCGCGGCCACGTCCCCGGCAGCGGACCACCCTCCCCGGGCTGCGGGCCGTGCCCCGAAGCCGTCTGCGGAGCGGCTCAGCCCAGGCTCGCTCTACTTAGGCTTCACGGGAGCAAGGCTATTTTAAGTAGCAAAAGCATAACTCGTTCAGAAGAGTCCAGACAATGTTGGCGCACAGCCCGTTTAATTAGGGGGGAAAGAACCCCCAAACTCTGTTCGCGCTATGAAAAAAAAGTGGCGGAGGGGGGTGTAGGGGCGGGGCGCGCTGTGAGGCTGGTACCCATCGCCCTACCTGCTGCATCGGCTGGCAACGTGCCCCTTGGGCGCCCGGCTGCCCACAGCCTACCTGTGGCAGGGGACCGCTGATGGCCTATCCTGTAGGCACTGGGCACTCGTCCCTCCCTCTCTCCCCTCCCCTTGGCCGCCTCCCATAGCAGGCAGAGCCGCCGACTTCACAGGCAGCCCTTTCCGACGGACTCTGGCCCGGGCCGATAGCCCCATCTCCTGAGCCGGAAAGCTCCGAACGGAGCGGCCGGGACGTTTGCATTTCTTTCCCTGTCTTTGAAGACGCTGTCACTGTGCAATATAATCCATCCTCCTTCGCGGGCCCGCATGGGATTTCCTGAGAAATAAACAGCTGCTTCCTCCGCGTGGATAAAAGCATAAGAAACCCCTCCCCGATGCGTTTCCGCCCTCTCCACGGGGCTCCACTCAAAGGCGGCGAGGCTGACCCGCTACCTCGCACGGCTCCCCACCTCAGAAACGGTGGAGGCCGCCTAGGGGGCGCTTGGTAGCCAGCGCCCGGCTGCCGGCGCTGACTGCCGCACCTTGACGGCTGTGGCAGAGGCCCAGGTGCTCTCCCACCCAGCGCAGCTCTGGAGCAAGGACCGCACGCGGCCGAACTAGGCCGTCCCGGGCTGCCCCGCTGCGGCTACCGCACGGGGAGGGGCAGCGCCGCCCAGTGGCAGCCGCGCTCCGCTCGGTTCGGCATTTCCCGTAAAGCTTACCGGAGAGATTTCCCGGGTGCGCCCTTGAGGTATACCTTCAAGAAAAAAAGTAATAAGTCCCTAGCACCAATAACAAAAAGTTATGAACAGAAAGCAGAGTATTTTTTTCCAGAGAGGCAGTAAACTTTGCTGCTGCCGTTCCTGCTGCTGTCCGCATGCGGGGTGTGAGGACCCCCCCAAAGGGCTGACAGCCTCTCCAATAGGGATGCTTCACAGGCAGCTTTGGCTGCTCTTCCGTCAGGACAGATTCTTCGGTTTTCAGAGTGAAGGCAGCATTGCATCGCCTCCTTGTAGTATTTCAAGACAGTTACAAAATTTTATAAATTATGAACTTGGGTCTTCAAAGTTTGAGAGCCTCTACCTCGGCCTGAGTTAGGAAAAGAAAGCTGCATGTTTTTTGAAAAGTTGGGTTTTTTCCACACAGACTCTCCTTGGTCAAGATTAGCTGTTGAGCTGTTATGCACAGTACATGCAGGAGGGAACAAACAAACCACAGGCAAACAAACAAACCCCCCACACCATAAAACAAACAAAAAATGTAACAACAGCAACCAACAGGTCAACTGCAACTGTTTTCAAAATTGTGATTTAAAGATGACTTTTGATATTTTCAGCATCAGTACTCAAAAATATTACTATCACCTATATTTTGGTTAAACTTCTGCGTGTTGGCCTGAGAAAGGAAACATCAGGTGGAACAACTGCAACTAGCATGACAATTCAACTACTCTTCAGCGATAACATAGGAGTTTCTCTACAGTCAGAGAGCTGAATACTTAACTTCACCAGCTCACTCCTAAGGCTCTCTGGTGCTCTATTCAGTAAAAATATCATCTAAGAAAAATTCTGTGAGTTTTGAGGAGTTGTGTGGAGCAATGGACTAGGAACAAAATGAAACAGACCGTCCTCTCACTCTCATATCCTTGCAAATCTTGGTAGCTCCCTGTAAATCTTTCAGGTGAAAACACTAAGAAGGAAGCTCGTTGTTGATCTGAGCACTAAGTGGGGGCACAAAGATGAATTAATTTATTCAGAAATGGGTGCTATATCCGAAACACAATGCTGTCTAATTCTAAGTGTAGTAGTACTGCAGTGGGTATCCTGAAGAAGTGGCACGTGAGGGACTGTGTTAGGGTGTGGGAGGGAATTTCAGCAGCTCCAGCTTTGTAACTTCCTTCACTGAGTGAAGACTCAGGTTCATCAGGTCAGTTGAAGGGCAAGAGGGATGAATTTAGGGAGAGGTAGAGTGAAATCTCTCACTTTCAACCATCTGTCCGAAAGATTTAATAGCATGAAACACTGGTGGTTTTTTAAGTCTCCAGACGGTTTCAAGTACCATTTCCCACCATGTGTACAAACTGGCCTTGACACTTTTTTGTAAGAAAAATATTCTTAGGAAAGCAGTGAGGTTCTAGAGCAGTTTTTCAGTATCGCTGCAGAAGGCTTTTAAGACAGAATTCAATACATTTTGAACGGAGATAATCCAATGCAGTGCCTGCTTACAATGGGACTACACACATCAGCTAACAATTTGCTTTCCAAGAATTTCCTCTTACAAGAAGAGGTTTGGGTAACCCTCTGGGACATTTGTAGAAAATTAGACATGCAAGGATGCAAAAGCACTGAGAGAAACTTGAAAGGATCAGCTTTAAAAACAAAGGACTGATGCTTGGGTGAAAGCACAAGCATTAAATTGTGTTGAGGATGTACGGAGAAATATTTGTTAGCAGCTTGATAGAATAGGAGGATCTGAAGCCAAATAAGGAGTAAGGTCTCGTGTCCTTGAAGTATTTATTCAGAACTATGCTGCAATTTTTAGCAAAAGAAGGTCTCAGAAAATGACAGAAGGATTCCCATGAAAGAGCCACCCTAATGTTTATCGTAGACACTAGACAGTAACATAAAATTTAAGGTAACATTAAAACTTTTATATTAAAATACATATTTACACAATTTTCAGCCTGCTTTTAATTATCTTCTATAATAGCTCCTTTTGTCTTCTGTCCAAGCCTCTGCACAGGTGACAACACTGTTCCACGTGTAGGCAGACCTTTAGCAGCATATGATTTGACTGGTGCAGAAACAAAGTGAATTCAAGAAGTATGTAGACAGAGCAGTTGGGCAGGAAAGTTTTAAGATCAGACAAATCAGGTTTGCATGGCAAAGCGCAAAGGAAGATCAGAAACGGACACCAAGCTTTTTGAAAGGACAAAAATATCTTTTATGTTAAACAGACATATCTTGATCTTAGTCCAAACTTCAGCTGCTACTCAACAAGAAATATGGGCCTTTTTCAGACCAGTATTGGTCCAGAACAGTGTTTTACCCCAAGCTATTTCTAATTCAGGCATCTATTTTTGAGTATAGAAGAGGTTCACTTACTACAACTGCGCATTCAAGTACAGTTTAGTGGAAGGACCCCTGAAGGAACATGTCACTAGTTGTAAACAAACCATGCGTGACTCGGTAGTGCTGAGAGCAGTTCTCTCCATACAGCCTGAAAAAAAGAGCTACAAGTGCCTTCAGTTCAGCTGCTTGTGGCTCTGTCTGGAATATCAATAAAGAATTCTGCTTGATGTGCCACTGCTCTACAGAAGATGGCACTAAAGGTATTTAAATGGTGAGAAAGTGTACTGCTATCTCCTAAGGCAAAGTTTGAACCAAGGAGGAAAAAAAAAATCTTTTATTCTCTAGTTGTTTTCTACATGGAGGACTAGAAAGACTTTAGAATTCATTAACTAATAAATAAAATGGTAACATTAAGACTGAAATAGTGACTATTACTGTCCAGTTAGTGATTGTTGTCTGTTAGACGCTATTAAACACGTCAGAGAACATAGTATGTTAACAAATGAGAAATGGTTACAGGAATAATTATTTGTAGAAAAAAACTATTGTGTGTATTTCTGGTTTGTAGGAATGGAGGTACAGGAAGAATTAATAATTCAAGCTATATTATATAGTTCTGAGAATGCCACTGAGATCCTAGGCTGGCTTTTTACCCATCAGAACAGATTGCCTCTCAAAAGTCCTTCGGAAACTGTGGGAAGTCTCCTGATACAACAAAAAAAAATCAGACTGATCTGGGATATGTAGCAGTGAGATGCTTTCAGGTCATCTACACAGAAGCAAAAGCTTCATGTGAGATGTAACAGAGGAAGAGATAAAACTGTGCAAGCCAGTCATCTGTTAGGAGGAAGAATCAAAAGAGAGACACAGGACATGCAGAATCCTAAGAGGAATGATGGGTTTTGTCATTCTGTCATGGTGTGATGCTTTTTTTCTCTGCACTACTGGCAGAATCATAGAATCATAGAATGGTAAGGTTGGAAGGGACCTCAAAGATCATCTACTTCCAACCCCCTGCCATAGGCAGGGACACCTCCCACTAGTACAGGTCACTCAAGGCTTCATCCAANGAAATACAAAGAAATAAAAATACTGATATTTGAAATACAGTCACTTCTGCCACAAGTTTGGCAGAAAGCTAACTGAGCTGAAACAAAACCAAATCATACAAAGATTGAGAGGAGATTGTGTCAGAGCAAGAGAAAATAGGTCTGGCGAGTCAAAAGTAGGGCCATCAGAGAGTAGAGAGCAGAGAAGTGTACCACAGCAAGGGAGAAGTCATTTGTGAAAATGCAGTCAGAGGCTGTGGCATGAAATTGCAGTTACGTGTATCAGCAAATTAAACCTATCATGTTGCCATTTCCTTTGCCCCTTCTGCTTACGCCCTGCAGCTCTTCTTGCCCAACTGTCATGGCCTACTGCCCCACAGTCACATTATCACAGAAGTTCATGTGCCCTCCCTGCGTGCCAGATCAAGCAATTGATCCAGATGAAAGACAACCTAGCAAGGCAAAACATTTGTTTCTTCAACAGCTAAACCAGTCAGCCAATCCAGTGTTGAACACAGCTGTGCATACAACAGTGCTGGCATTGTAAAGGTCCTGAGATTCTGGAGTGGAGGCACTGTTTTGAGTGGGATGGGAGAGAGACACAGGCAGGGTAAGAAGCAGCCGGAAGTGATGACATCAGAGTTAATGCCCTAAACTAGTACTACCAGTGAACAATGCATAGTGCCAAACCACAACCAAAGCTCCTAAACACGGATGTTCCTTTACGCTCTATTCAGAGTAAGTGCAAATACACTATGTTTCACCAGGAATGTACCTTGCTGACATGCCTGATGAATTTCTAAAGGCCTCAAATACTGTCTACCTTCCACAGAAAAGAACAGCAACAGGTATCTTTGAAATAGAAAAACAAGCTCATGTATTGGAAGATTTCCCTACAAAATTCAAACTGGTGCACAGCGTGATGGTTTGCTTTTGAAAAGAAAGAAACCAGTAACACAAAATGGCATGCTATTGCTGCCTGCAGACCAGATTTCAGTGAACTCCACCAGTGTTTGCATTTATAGTCAACTGGGCAGCAAAATTGAAAGTTGTTCTGGGTTTCAGTCTCCTTGTTGGTAGGAAGAACTATTTTGAGAGATACAAAACTGAGGCAAAATAAGATTTTTACCCACTGTGCAGAGAAGAGAAGAAAAACCCCACAAGCAAACAAAAAACCAACCAAGAAAAAAAAAACACAATAAATTAATCACCAACTTCATTTATATTAATTAAGTTGTATTTGCAATGCTACCTCATACACTTTGTCAGGAGGCATTTATTACAGTTCAAGAATGCATTACTACGATTGCTAAAAGCACAAAGGAATCATGCTGACAGAGGTTGTGCTGGATAGACCCTGCATTGAGAAGTAAACTTGAATTTATATGAAAAATATTCTGATTCGGGAGCTGAGTTTTGGCTCAGCAAAAGGACTCTGTAAAACTGACGCTTTCAGTTGAGGTCCCCTTCCTCACAGATTCTGTAAATTCCTTCTGTCTTAGAACAGAGTCCTATACCTAGATCATCCTCAAAAGATGCCAGACTGAGCTGCCAGTGATGAAAAGTCTGTTATCCAACTCAGTATTTATCCCTTTTCACAAAGACGTTTTGTGGTGGCTAACCTATGCTATTATTTCTTGTCCTGTTGCCAGAAGATGCTAAAAGCAACAACATCACCCTCATATTGTGTCTTTCCTCAGACTTTCCCAGGCCAACTGACTTCTTTCAGGCCTTCCTCATAGGTTCTGTGGTTTAGATATTTGGTTGTATATTATTCTCAACTCCTGGGTTTCTCCACTGATAAACGGGCTTTTGGGGAGGATAGGGCCCCAAAGTAGGGTCTAGATAAAGACTTTCAGAGTGGACAAGAGTGGAAACATTATTTCAAACATCCTATTTTTAACATATCTTTAATGCATATCAGTATGGTATTTTTACAGGTCAACATTAGTGACTCATGTTCCACTGATGATCTACTACAGACTCCATCTTTTCTCTACAAAAGTGTTACTTGCTTCAGAACAACTCTCCGTCCTACACTTCTGCAAGTGCTTAGTGTTTCACAATAGTAGTATTTAGTCCTTCCCAACTTTCAAACTCCTTTTATTAAACCACTTCTGCAGATGATAAAGATCTTATTGAATTCTGACTTCCCATCTACCTGCAGCTTCTCCCATGCAGCTTATCTTATTTGGTGGATCCTTAATGGTCTGACAATGAATCATTAATAACTACTTAACTCCTATACACAAAAGCTCTTATCATGGCATAGGCAGAAATTATTCCTGACAAATCCATGTTGCAATGTCTCAGTTTTCTATCAGATACCAGTGAGGTAATGATTTAGTCAGTTAGATCCTCTGTGTGTGCACATATGTGTGGATAAGTGTATAGGTGCTTTTGTTTGTTTGTGTTGGAAAGATTGTGGAAGCTATTTGAACAGTCCTTGGAAAGGATGCAACACCTAGGGCAGAGACGAGACTAGGTATAATCAGACATTACACTAATTATGGAATATACAGTAGGTTTGAAATCTTTGCCACACAATAGTTATTAAATATGTTTCTGGCACCTGTTGCAATGATCTTAAACAATGCCTGATTAAACTGTTCTGCTGCCTATGTACATGACACATTTGTCATCTTTATCTTTCAGTTGGGCAAACTCAGAAACAATGAGATTCAGAGTTGACTCTGTGTACTAGGACTGATGTAACACTTCCAAATCAAGTGAAAGAAGTCTTGTGACAAAAGAAGTGCTGATAGTTGGATAGCAAACAGATAGCAAGATCTCTAGCCACCCCATCAAAAGAAGATTTATCTTTCCTGCTAACATGAGGCACAGGAGGAAGCTCAATAGAAAATGATTTGTAAAACACTTACATTTCATTATTTTGACTTAAACAGTTTGAAGACTTATTGTCTTCCCTAGCTGATAAGCCATCTTACCATAGTTGCTAGGACAACAGAAAAGATACACCTTGCTAAGCAAGAAAACCTACTCAGCATGGCTTGTCCAATGAAAAATGCCACCTGCTTCACACTACTGTGACTTCATTCACATACTGTGGTATCTATTACCCTGAGTACTGTGGTGGGCTATAAAATGATGGTTCTTGGAAGCACACAGAACATACAGGGCTGTTCAAA
Source organism: Ramphastos sulfuratus (assembly GCA_013399055.1). NCBI lineage: Eukaryota > Metazoa > Chordata > Aves > Piciformes > Ramphastidae > Ramphastos > Ramphastos sulfuratus. The sequence continues at coordinate 51,091 of WBNM01001967.1, forward strand.
ACATCTTTCACCAACCTGCAGTGATTCATAGCTCAACTGTGTATGTTCTTTATCAGTTCACCCAAAACATATTTCCCTAAACTGTGTATCATTGGCATTGTATCACTCCTTTACCAAAAAAAGCTTATGCAAGCATCTGGCTACCTGGTGGTATTCTTGAAGGGCATATTTTTTAGTAGATGTCTTATCCAGATCCATTGGATTCAGCATAGAGCAGACAGATGTAAAACAATCACCAAGTTAGTAGCAGCGATTTAATGGGTAGGAAAAGGGAGAAGGCATGTGCAATAATGCGTCAAATCCTGAGGTCAAATTCTATAGTAGTGCTGGAGGACCAACCAGAGCTGGTAGGTACAGGCTGTGTTCACAAAGGTGGAAAGTCAGAGATGGAACTTATTTCCTTCAGCTGGGCCTCCCAATTAAAGCTTAATATATTATTTCTAAACCTAGGTTATAAAGACCTTTTTTTGGTAGGTCAGAAGGTTTATAGTGAAAATACCAAGGTCAGAGCTGGGACAACTCTGCAGAAAAGTAATATATTCTGTAAAAGAAAATGACAATGACAAGCTGGGTTGGTCAGATGGGGGAAAAGTGTGTATATACATTCTCAACTGTCCTGAAGGTGATTACCTTCAGCCTTAGCTCACTAAGCCTCAAGTAATTACCATTACTCTTCTCACTGTTTACAAGCAGGTTCAAACGACTGTAGAGATAGCAAGATGATGAAAAACTGAAGAAACCTGTGATTAACACCCACGGTAGCAGCTGTCCTGAATATCAGGACAGGTGACCACAAAACACAGTGCAATTTTTTGAGTGTGATTTTGTTGCCTGGTAAGACATGTTAGCCTAAATTGCAGAAGAGGGAATTATGGGAAAAGACTTTAATTTTGTAGTAAAGTGCTCTTAGATGTTGCTTATTTGCTGCAGTATGCTTTTTACAAAATAAAACAACTTTCAACAGTGTTGCTATTTCAAATTGTACATTCATGGTACAGGAGCTCTCTTAATCTGTGTGTTTGTCCTTTATTTTCTAGCTGTCAGACAGAAGATAACACTGACTCCCGGTAACTGGAAAACAACTGAAGTATTTGATTTTTGTCTAAGAAAACATTTAATAAAGGTACTTTTAAATGCACAAGTCATAAATACGGATTTATACTTCTGATTTCCTTTGAAATTACTCCCATGAGTTAGGGTTTTGTTTTTTCTCTAGCTGGGTCTAGGAGGTTAAGAGTTGTTTACTTCTACACACACACGCACACACTTTCTGTTTGTAGATTTGGTTTCAAGGTTTTGGATTAAATTTTACCTTGATGAAGTCAGTGGTGATTTCCCCGCATGATCTCAATCAAGATACAATTCTAGCCTGTCCCACGTCTGCACTTACCAGTTTTGATAGCACATTTTTTGGCACTTTATAATTCTGGTTACATCAGAAACCATGCAGTACTGAATCACCCTCTTGCAGTCATGACTTCAGATTTTCTTCTTCATTTTTCAGCACTCACAGCCTTCATTCTGCAAAGAGTCTAGGAACCAAATACCAAAATTGTGAATACTCCTAGTGTATTTCAGGAAAGAACATACAGAATTGTAACACAACACAGTATTTTAATCTGTATGAAGTTCATTTGTGGGTCAACTGTGCAATATAGCACATGTAGAAGTAGGTGCAATCCCTGTGTTTCTATCAACTATCTGAACTGTTTTTCCCTATAAAACAGGTATTTAGTAAAAATTTAAAACACACAGAAAACAAATCTGGGACAATAAATATGACCCAAGTGCTGGATCAAAGTCCTCTTTTGGCCACTTTCCCTATTTTATCTTTTTTCCCTATGTGATAACCTGGTTGCCAAATTGCTAGTTGAAGAAAATTGTATAGTGTTAGTAGTTTTGATATGTCTCATTGCAAGTTCCAGCTAAACTCAAAGGCAGGTTGGGAAAACAAACTGTCTCCCCTATGGAGCTGGTTAAATTACTTATCACTAGCCTTTGCTAGCTGTAGTTCTGCTAGTACAAGGCCAACTTAGGCAGCACATTTGATTTCTAATAGAAGTCACGTATATGAACTTCCACTATCAGCTCAGAAAGCCTACAGGATAACAGGCAATGCAATCAATTGAAAAAACAACCTGCAGATGAAGGCTAAAATCCTTACACTATCCCTTGCCTATTACATGTAGCATTGTTGCATTTATTTTTCATTATGGTAAACAGATTTTCATTAGATACGTTAGGAAATACACAGCACACACAAATAATACAGAAAAGAGACACCACAAGAGTGCTTTTATTTCAGGGGGAAAAAAATCCTGTTGTTACAAAAGAAATGTAATACTAGAGCACTGGGAGTGTAGACAGTTCTCTTCATACTTGTACACAGAACAATGCCGGAAGTTTACCAAGCACACATCTGCTATGTGCCAAGCTTTGTCTTTTAGAGTTGAATTGAGGATGTTTTCACAGTTCAAGTTTCCAGTTCAACTTGTTATTAACAACTTTTCATCTTTTTGTTTATGGTTCTGAGGATGGTGTGTTTATGGTTTTCTTGCTCTACTCTTGGATGACACGTTTCCATCTACAGTCAAGTTGTAACACTGGGTGCAGTTCACAAGCAATGCAATCCTGCTTACACTCCACTTTCAGTGCACAGTGAGGGGTCATGAGTATTAATTCATGTAGCTTTGTTTACTCCACCAGTGATAAATGTAAATGTGCAGCAACAGACGGATGCAAACAGAAGCTGAGATAGCACTCATTCACTCTGGAGAAAAGGCAGTTAAGAAGGAGAAATAGCCAGCTTCCTAGAAGAGAGTTCAATGGGCAGGCACTTGGGAGAGCAACTGTTTTGCTGTATGTGCTGGTGTAGCTGCCTATGATGGGCATAAAAGGTATTTTGAGATTGTGGAGAGACAAGACCAGACTGGCTCACATAGTTCAAGTTAGTAATATACAGTTCACAGCTCACCAACATGAACTTTAAGAAAAACAGCAAATTCCTCATTTCTGATTAGGTCCCTTTGCTATTTAAACTCTGCAAGTTGTCTGTAATTCCTACTAGAACTGCTGGAGGAAAAGGAAGAGTGAATCAGTCTCACAGTGTAGAATGTCAGAGAGATTGGGAGTGGTTTCATGGTCTCACTTGAAATTTACCTCAGATAAGGAGAAGGCTTTGTGAAGAAAAGCTATGCAGGTGGATAGGGAAAAGGGACTAATGGAAGATTCATAGGTGCAATCTACTGCATATAATGCTGCAAGCTGAAGCACTTCTTTTAGATAAAACACAGAATGAAACAGTGAGGTTTTTTCTGGCTTTTAAAGGTACACAGCTGAAGGAGATGGTCAGGTGATAAAAAGCCTCTTCAAATAAAATCTACTGTACTGAGATTCTGCACAAAATGTTGGGGGAAAACAAGGAGGAAGACAGTTACACTGCTCCTGCTTTCTGAAAGATAACAATATGTTTTTTCACCTGACCAAGAGAATGAAAAAAACATTCATCCCACTGCTGCAGTCCTGGTGAGTGAAGGCAGGCAGCACTAACCTAATGCCATTCTCAAGCAGCTGAGACTGTCCTCTCCCTGTAGGAGATGCTCCCCAGTGCAAGTGAGGACGTATAAAGACAAAAAAACATTGCTGGTGCCTAGCAGAGCTGATAGCATGCATTGCCACAGAATACCTGTGCTCCTAGGCCCTTTCCCTGCTCCAGAATACAGGGACAACAGAATATCTGCTATAGACATTATTATTTCTGTGTTCTTCCTCTTCACAAGACACTAGTGTTCCCCAAAAAGACTTCACCCCACTTTTTAATAAAACCTGTTGTTGCTGCCTGGCCTCTGAAATGGACACATATGTGATTCCTGGTTCTTCTTTGGGCTCTAGAGCTTTCTCTGGGCCTTTCCACTCCCACGTCTTGAAAAGTGACTCCGCCTCAACAGCAGTGCCCTAGCAGTAGGCATACTTGTCAGAAGGCTGTTCTCTCTATTTGTAGATGCAGGATGCTTGAATTAGCTTATGATCTTTAAAATCTGCCTCAGTGGCAGCTTTCCAGAGAGACTATAGTTTTTAAACATGAATTAATATTCATTTTTATTCTTTTCCTTGAGTATGAAAATATTGCTGATTGTTTCCTGATACCTAAGAAAGTTGGAGGGAAATGGGGACCTAGGGAATTCTGAAACTGGGCAATTATTTTAAAACAGTTGTTTTCCTGGATTCCTTCATGCAAATTTTTATAACTAGGTAAGACAACTCAGCCAGATTTAACATCATGCAGATCCCAGACACAGCAAGCATGAAAATAGTAAACATGGTTTTCTCAGTGGGCCGTGACACAAAACAATCCACTGTGTTGGGGCAGGGCCATGCATTGCATTTCACCAGGCGAGGCATCTGGTACCCATCATACATGTAATAGAACACGTACATGAAGACTCCTTCAAAGACAATCCTGAAGAAGATGCTGCTGGTGTAGGTCCACCACAGGGGCCCACGAATGTGAACCTTTTCATTTTTCAGCTCTTCAATGTCAATTTTCTCTCCGTTTCTGAATCGCCTTTTCTTCTCATGCCTGGTGTAAGCTACATGCATGGCCACCAATAGTGCAGGTGTGGAAACAAAGATCAGCTGTAGGGCCCAGAGTCTGATGTGAGAAATGGGAAAAAAGTGATCATAGCAAACGTTTCTGCACCCAGGTTGAAGTGTGTTGCAGACAAAATCTTGTTGTTCATCTCCCCAGACTCTCTCTGCAGCCACAACAAGGATCATGATACGGAAGATGAACAGGACTGTGAGCCAGATCTTGCCGATGCTGGTGGAGTGCTTATTTACACCTCCTAAAATGGCCTGCAGAGATCCCCAGTCCATCTTCTTTGCGTCGTTTTGCCTGCAGGGTGACATGTAATACACGATGTAATGGTCACTTTTCAAAGAGTGAAAATCAGCTCTAAGACCTTTTACAAACAAGAGGACTTCCTAGCACTCAAGAATCATAGGCAAATGAAAGTCACTTTCACTAGTGTCACCTCTATGCTTATATATTCAAAGAGCTTATTAAACTCTCTCCTTCCATGCATTTATAACAGGACAAGCATACCTCCATGCAGTTCTCAACAAGGCTTTGAGCAGGAAATAAGTTACATTTTCAGACATATTTCCTCCATGCATCCTTCATACTTTCTTTCCCTTTCTCGAGATATTTCATTTTCTGTGGTAGACCTCCAGTGTTTTGGCTTTGTTTCCCAAAGCCATAGAAATTACTAGCACTGTATGAATCAAGGCCACATCTAGACAAAGCAGAGACTTCTGAAGTTCTTAGACCTGTGAAAGCTGCTACAGAAGTCCTCACTCCACCCAGACAAATCCAGCAGGCCTCCAAAGCCTTCTGTTGTAGCTTAGACATGGCCCTTCGTCTCAGAAGTACATTTGATTTTGTCAGCCCTGCTGAGAAGCCTGAGGCCAGCTCTGTCAGGGCTGCATGCACATATAGTACAAACCAACAGGTAAAGTAAGATACTGCAGAGCTTGCCCTTCAACATTCATTGCTATCTCATCCAAAAAAAGAGAGTCAGAGTTGAGAGGGGGGGAAAAAAAGCCCTCAGCTAAAGAGATTATGGTAATTTTGAAATGTTATCACGCCCAGGAGAATAAAACAGGAGGTCAAACTTCAGAGAAGCTCCATTTCAGCTTTCCTCCTACACTTGAAAACTAAAATCCACATTGTTTGCCCTTTCGAAAGTTAAGCATAAGTTTTGCTGAAATCCGAATTACGGTTCAGGGCTCAGGTTTCACTGAAGCCATTTGGAAACTCACTGAAATGGACAAAACACTTTGAAAGCTGAGCTGGGAGTTTGCATAGTTGGTCCATTATATTCCAAGCTCAACTTTGCTGTGTGGGAGAGCCACATTGGCTGTGGGCAAGAGGTCCATCTTCTTTTGGTACAGACTGTGTGCTATGGGGCAGAGCATGGTACCTTGAAATACCACACTGGTCAAATATTTCAAAGTCTTTCATTTTCACATAATAGAAGGGGGGGGATAAAAAATAAAAAAAAAAAAAACCCACAAAAAACAAAACCAACAACCCACCACCACAACTTCTCTCTCTTGATGTAGTTACAACTAACATGCCCAAGCACATACCCTTGGTACAAGGGCCTAGCTTGTACAGACAAGCCTTGAGGCAAGAAGGAGAGGTCAGATTTACTGTCATGTGAGGAAATGTGAAATTGGGTAAGACAGAAAGGAAGAAAGAAAGAAAATAAAAGAAAAAATAGTTGAGAAGATGTCTGGAATTCCTTAGTTTTCATGTTTCATCTCTGATGAAACTGGAAGCATTTTATGCAACTTTTTATGTCGACCTAAAGACTAGGCTATTGTCAGGTACCTGCATCTTTCACTTAAGAATTTCCTCATGTCTGCTACAAAAAAACGAAGTCAATCAAAACTTTCACAAGGGGGTAATTAAGGCTGAAGGAAAGTATTTGAAATGTGTATCCCAGTGGAATGAACAACCTGGACTCCAAGTGTGGTCTCACACTGCAGTTCTGTACTAGTGCTTCAAATTTTGGGGGATAAAGAACTCAACATTTTCCCCGTTTCGTCTGTCACTACGGAAACACGAGTTCAGGCTGTGGGGACTGAATCTACCGGGACACTCGTCCTGGCAACGAAGACATCATTCATTTGAAACCAATCGAAATCCCCCCCTTGCGTTTGCAAGCTGGACACCCCCCGGCAGCTCCCAGCATATCCCTCATACCACACCAAAATTCTGCTCCGCCTGAATTCGAGTGCGGCAGGAGCGCTGAGGCGGACCGGGAGCCCGCTGGTAGCCTTTTGAGGCAAAGAAGCGCCGCAGCCGGTTACGATGGTCCCTGTCAGCAGACATCCGTTTGCAATCCCCAGTTTGGGCTCTGAGACCCGACGGCACCTTCCAGAGAGCACCCGACGCAAGCCTGCCAGCGCCGGCATGCCCCGACTCAGCCTCGCCACCTCGACCAGTCCCGAGACTGAGTGCAGCCAGCCCCAACCTGAGCAGGGATGCTTCGCCGACAGGTCTGCGCGGGCGAGCGGGGGACGGATGCCAGGGATGCCTATCCTTAGCCTCGCTGCGCCCCTCTCCACTGCCTGCGGCCACCCCTGACCGCGGACGTCCCCGGCCCGAGCCCCCACAGTGGCAGCCCACCGACCGGGTCCCGCTCGAAGGACTCACGGTCTGATTCCGCTCCCACCGCTCCAGCACACGGGAGCCGCTCCGGACGCTCACCTGGCACGACTTAGCAGGGCAGTCGGGATGTACCGCCACGCCGCGCTGCTCCGCTCCTGGGTCCGTCGGTGCCTGAGGAGCGACCGCTGTCCGAGGAGCGGCTGGTCTCAGCCTCTTGCCCCAGAACTTTAATAGCCCTTCCCCGCTCACCTGCCGCCTCTTTGTAGCCCGCCCCGCCCGCGTCCAGCGGTGGGGAGCCTGGGGCGGGACTTTCATTCCCGCCGCGGGGCCTGGCTGAGGGGTTGAGCCGTGTCCGCCGGCCCTAGGCTCTGCCATGCCAGCAAGGCTGCCCGGCAGGACCTGTGCGAGGAGGGAGTTGCTGGAACGAGCGGGGCTCCAACAGCTCCCTTGCCTCCCTCAGCTTCGCTTGGGCGCTCTTGCTGAGAGCCCTGCCCAGGGACGAGCACTGCGCAGAGAGGGCTTGGTAGGCTGCACGTGTGACCCTGCGCCGAGATTGATTTCCAAGAGTTAACAGAAAACATGGCCCGGAGGGAAATCCAGTCTCGTGGGACCCTCTCAAACTGCTTCAGTGCCGCGGCAGCCCCAGGAAATCGTCGCAGGGAGCACTGTTCACGGAAAAGTCAGATAAAATGCAGCTTCCAGAGAGTTTTCTAGGGTGAGGCAGGGCTGGAGGGAGAAAATTGATGCCTTCTTAGATGGCTCGAGTTTGGAAGCAAGGAACTGATAAACTGCTAATTTTATATTAACAAATTGAATTATCTTAGTAGCCAGATGTAGAGATAACAAAGCCAGCATACAGCTAAGGGCAGTATGGCTTGTTATCCCTTGGAAATCTTGTGGGCATTCCTGCAGCTGTAAGAAATCTTACTGGTGTCCTCACTAGTGTGCACAACCTTTGATTTGACTGCTAAGGAGCAAAGGGGTGGGTGGACTAAAGTTGGTTTTGTCAGAGAAAACAATGTAGCAGAAAGTATGACAAGCGAACCAAAGAAGAGTTACCTGCCTTGTGAAAAGTCACCAGGTGTTATTTTGCTGGAGCTTGTGCACTGATGTTGACAATAAAAGAATAAAAAAGGCCTTTTCTAGTTACAGTGTCCTTTAAGCTTCCATCTTTTAGGAAAGATTCTGAGGAAAAGACCATGGCTTGCCACGCGTGAATTAGTTAGATCAGCACTGCAGCCCTTACATTGGGCTTTGATTATAAAGTCTACCTAATATTGCTGTCAGGCTTGGGTCTCCCTTACATGGTCTGTGCTTCACCCAAAACACCCAGCCAAGAATAACTTTAATTTAATGATGCCTGATTACACCACAGTAGAGAGTCTTTGCTTTTTAAAACTGCGTGACCACAAATCCTACCAGAAAAGAATGCTAAAGAGGGTGTGTGGGAAAGCTTAGAAGGTGATGAAATGCTCTGCATATCACCACCATTACTTGTGGGTTAGTAAAACCTTGTCTAGGTATACCAAGTACTACTGAAAATGGTGTGTTTCTTTCTTCATATTGAAGCAAAGATCTGTCCTGTATGTTTCACTTAGTACTGAGCTTGGATTTATCAGGCATATCTGGAAGTAGAAATACTTTCATCAGTAAGGATTTAAAATAGAATGTAAGTTTAATCTATCAATTTGTATAGATAATAATTACAAGAAACTAGAAATTGATTATGTATCTGCAAAATAGCCAAGTGAATTTGGTTTTGTTCTCAGAGGTTTAGAAAATGAAGTCAGATATGAAAGATCTTCAAATAATCTAAGAATAAATGTCCAGAAGAATCAACTATGTTTTATAAAATAATACTCAAGTTAGATAGTGGAAAATGTAAATGTCTGAGAGAAATCCTGAGCTCATGCTGCTCAGTACTGCCACAGTGATTTTTGTCTACAACTGAACAAAATCTATGGTAAGGCTTTACTTGCCTTCATTTTTGTTTGCTTGCTTGTATGTGTGAGGAAGCATGTAATGATTTGTTTGGGAAAAAGACGTGGTATCCTGGCAAGGAATTCTGACAGAGCACAAATCCAGAGGTGCAAGCTGATTGCCACCGCTTTGCTTAACACCTGGTTAGTTGTCAGGAGGTGCAAAAGCCCTATATTAACAACTCTGGCACTTGTATAGGTTCAGCTATAAGGAAGGCTTATTCTGGTAGCACTGGAGGTGATGAATGTTATAGAGTGTGGATATATGTGCAAAGCATTGATTATTGTAGATTGTAAAGTAATGTGAAAATAAAAGCTTAATAAAAATAGAAAAATAAATACTGCGGCAACTTTATCAACAGAGAAACAAATTTTAGCTCATTTCAAGTTAGCAAAGTTCTTGGCATCATTTCCTAGTAATATCTTATGACTTTTCAAAGGCTGTCTCTGCATTTCTTCATTCACCAGCTCCCAGGCACCTGCAGAGGCTCTGTCTGGATCTCTACTTTAAATAGCCCCTCCTTCACTCTCTGGCATTACTTAGTCAAATTAGTTTTTTATGTCATCTGTATCTGAAGTATATAAATATTTAATATTTATCCCATATATATGTCAAAATCCACTGGATCCTGAAGTAATTACCTCAACAGCATAGTTATGTGTGATGGGGAAAAAAAAAAAAAAAGTTTAATTTACTGGAAAGCTGTTCTTCTCTGATTTCATGAGGATTTCATTCCTAAATCCTCACCACTGGGAGTAATGGCTAATTCTCTTTCCTTATATATCTCATTCACAAATGCCTAAAACTCTGTCACAGCCTCCCTCCATCCTTTTTGTTCTGTGCTGAAATGCCTAACTTGTTGAATCTGCACCATATAGGAGCTGTTGCATATCTTTATTATCCTCAACTTTTTGTGCCATTTTTATGAGAATCAGTCCAAGTACCTTTACTTCCTATTTGCTTGTTCTATTTTTCAGAAACCTCCAAACAATGAGTTAACTTTTTCATAGTAATTCCAAGATACTTCCACAAGCATTTCTAGAAACCAGAAGAGTATTTCCTAGGGTACATATACGTCTATATTTGAAAAGTTGTACTTTGAATTAGTTTTCTCATTGTGTATTAGTTTCCACCAACAGACACTGAGGTTCATTTGCCATTTTATTATCCAGTTACTCACTGACGTTCCTCATGGTCAGGTTCAGTTTTGACTACAATGAAATGCTTTATATTGTTTTTATGTTGTGCTATTCACAAATATTTTAATTCTTATGTGCAGCAACTTCTTATTCATTGTTTTTTTACTTTAAATGAGCTCTTTCAACACCTAGTAACTTTCTTTCTACTTGCCATGCACAGTTATTGTTAGTCAACTGGAATTTTAGCTATAAATTTAGAAAGCACTTGGTAATAGCTTTGATTTCCCTGAGACTGAGCTAAATATGTTACACATGACATTTTTTTTAATTAACACCAGTAATAAGAGCACCTTCCAAGTTCAGCTCAGCATTTGTAACCAGTATGTCTCTGCAATTACCTTTCAAATGCACATTTTAGTCAGTCTGAGACCAAAAATACCACACTTGTTAAGCATTGGAGCAAGCCACTTCATCTTCTTCAATATCTTTGCACACATATTAGTGTCTAAAATATGTACCCCAGCCATTATTTTCATATTTACTTTAACTGCCCTCCTTGCCTTTAAAAAATAATTCATTGCATTATAGAACAGCATGGAAAGTGTTGCTGGCAAGGTTGCAGGAGATCAAATCCATAAAACCATAGCTACCATGTCTACTACACAACACTGAATTCTTGAAGCTTACACAGTCACCAGTGTTCAGTACACTCTGCTTCCTCCCTGCCCACACAGAAGAAATAGTCTCGATGTGTCGTTTTCCAGGAACATGTTATTTACAAAGAACAATCTTTGATTGTTTGACATAAATACTTGATTTGCTACTTCATTATTTTAAAGCTTTTTTGACAGTAAATTGTTAATTGAATAAAATATCACTGTGGTTAAGTGCTGTAGGAGAAAGAACGGAGAATGAGAGGCTGATCTGAGTGTAAAAACAGCACTCAAGTGTGCTTTTAAAACCCAACTTAATATAAGGGCTGCAAAGATTCTTGTTTATACAAAGGTTGCTGCCGGTCACTCTCACTGCCATGGCTGCAGACACTGATCTCATAATTTTTACAGTCTCCAAAAGCTTATCTGTCAGATAGACTTTAAGATCACTGAAGAAGAAGCCAGTGCAGAAGACAACCCTTATTTATGTTCACTGCCCCACGCAAACAATTCAAGAGGCTCCTGAAGAGGGCCACAGTACCTAGTTTACTTGCACAAGTTAGAGCTGGCATCCACCGCACAGTATCTCAAAATTGTCCTATGAAGTTATTCCATAAAGCAGTGTGGGCTCTGTCTTTTCTGTTGGTTAAATCTTGGCTGCGCAGGATTAGCACTGAGATTGGACAGGTTTCATAATTTTATCTAGCTGTTAAAAAAAAAAAAAAAAAATCAACAATCTCAAACGTGTCAGTAGCTGCCTGGTCTATTGTTTCAGTCCCTTGGTAACCAGAAGTTACTTTGTCAGTGACTGTCTGCCTTTTCTCCCTAATCTGAACTGACTTGTATGATTCCCTCAGTTTCCCAGGTCCAGTGACACCTTCCCTCCTGCAGTTTCAGAGACAGCTTCCCAGGACTGCTGCTTGCTCCGTCATGGGAGGCACTCGACTGTCTCAGCTCTCTCACTCCGGCCAGCCTTGCAGCTCACAGAGTCTCCAACGCCCTAAATTCTGCAGCCCTTGGCCCTGATTGTGCATGAAAGCTCACTGATTAACAGGACTCGTATTTCCTGTACGTGGCTCAAAGAAACGTTTTGGGAGAGGGTAGCAGAATCTCATGTTAGAGAGGGGGCATGATACTTTTCACAAAAAAGGTTATTTCACACCTAGCTGTATTGTGAAGATTCACCATACTGCCAGGCACAGCTAAAGGAGGGTTTATAAAGAAGGGTCATTATTTTCTTTGCTTCTAGGAATCTTTCTACTGTCTCTCAGAAGTAATCTCTCCTGGAAGGAGAGGAGGTGCAGGTCAGAGCTAGGGGCAGACCTTACTTTTGACCAATTCTCACCCTTTGTTATCCATATTGCCTGCCTGTAAATGCACTATTAGAGTTCGGGCAAAGCTTTCTTAGGTTTGCTGAGAACACTTTTAAACTTCGATCCTTACCTGAGAAGGTTTTGTTCTTCTGTATCTCACGGAGCACACAGAACACAGAAGAAACCCACATCGGTTTACTTACTCAAAGACAAGAACGGAAAGAAGCCAGTGAGAGAAATAGGTGGCAAAGGCTGGAGCCTGGGGATAAAAACTGCTAAAACCAGTATTGATTCAACAGCCAAAAGGCTGCAAAGTAGAAAGAGTAGTGCCAGTGAAGTCTGAGGAGAGTCTAGATGCCGACAGTGGGAGGAGAGATCCTTTACGCCCCTCAGAGGGAAGGGGACGATATAGGACAGGAGCGTTGGAATTAAAATTTCTGCTGTGAGTTGTGTGACTCAGTGACAAGAACTCAAGAGGAATGGAGAGTAGAGCAGGGGGCATTCAAGAATGATGTGTGATTACTCTATGGAAAGTGGGCTGGATTCATAGGCTTTCCACCATTTAAAATTAATCCAAATAAAGTACATTCTCTTGTTCCTTTTGTCAGTAATCAAATTGCTTACTACATGGTTAATCCAGCAGAGGCTGTTGAGATCTCAAGTGCAAGTCCTAAATCAGATTAAAAACAAGACCAGGATGATTCAGTAATGACCTGGTTGCACCTATGTATGCATCATATTAACCAAGTCATTTCTTGAATGCAAATATATGATGGGAAACCTTTCCTCTTGATAAGCTAATCGGAGACAAATGACTTGAAACAGGTTTGGGAAGGAAGAGTCATGAGGAACTAAGGGGATGCAGTTAAAATCTCATGCTGCTGGGGAAAAGGGAAAAAAAAAAAAAAAAAAAGAAAAGCAGTGGCTATTGCAAAGAGCTTTCTAAGCAGAAGCCAAGCCCACACCAACAGGCTTCATCAACGAATCTGTGCCAGGCCTGGAGGTTGTTTGTCTGTGTGGTGCTCTCAGTCAGCTGCGATCCCAGCGCCCTTTGGGAGACATCCTCATGTCCAATGCTACTCCCTGGGGAAATCTCCTGGAAACATGCTTGTGAAGCCATATAGTGTGTATCTGAGCAGTGTTCCAAGAAAGAAAGACAAGTCAAATTTTCAAATGCCCACTGTTTCATTCCCTGTTTTTTCAGCATTTCCCATTTTTAGACTTTTTTTTTCCCTCATTGGCAATTCAGCTGCTTGTCAAACAGCACCTGCCACGTGCCATCAGATGGCTCCTTCACATGTTAAAGCCAAACAGCTCTTTCTCATCACGACCAAGAGGTGAAAATAGTTTAGCACTCTGCAAGGAGATTAAGCACTTCATTTTGAGAATGTTCTGAATCTGCTGACTTTTGGTGACCATCTATACTTCAGTGGAGCAGATTGAAAAAGAGCATCGTGTGACTGGAGAAAATCCACAGCACCTGCAGAGCTCTCAGGTGCCAAAGCATGCAAAGCTATGTGCAAAGATGGTACTAGTGCCCCTGTGCAGAGACAACGCCAGAGGAGATCCTGTCATGACAGAAAACTAAGCAGGCAGCTGCACGCTCAAGCTTGACTGCTGTTAGTCAGTGGGCAACAATCCTGAGCTGGAAAGTCAAGAGAAATTATGCAAGACTGTGAGGCTCTGTATTGTGCAGGAAATAATAAAGGAAGATTAAGTAGGCTTCATGAAGACTTGTTTGGACAAGGGCCAGTGAGTATATATTGAAAATAGATATATTCCAAGATTATACATGTACTGGAAAGGTCAACAGAAGCCTGACACATGAAGTAACAGAGGTTAACCAGTAACAGGGAAACTATAAGCTGCGTGTACCTCAAAGAACACAAAATAGGTGAGGCGATAGTGTCTGCCCTGATCTAGTCCTCCTCTTTGGAGAACTCTTTGGAGGAAGACTAATATTTTCTGAGTTCATTAATGTTTCATCAGTGTCTATGCTGGATACCACACAGCACTACGGAAGGATTCAGCTATTCTCTGCTCATTGATGTTCCATAAACTTGAAAAGACAACAGCAACTATTTGTACACTACCTTAAACCTAGGAGGGATATGATACCAGCAGAATGGGGAGTGAAGTCAGCTGCTGGAATGATTCTGCTGACCTGAAACAACCACACACAGAACCAAATAGCAAAGTACACAAAAATGCTGTTGAACTGAGGGCAGTTCCTTTGTCAGATCCAGGGCAGATCCTGCTTTGCTGGGTTTGGGGGAAGATAGGACTGGACTACAGTATGGTAGCTGCTTGTAAGGACTCTTCTGAGGTCTATGGCATGTGCAAACATCAGGCTAGTAGCATGAGTCTCAGATGGTGTATTTGATATGTGAAACCTGATAAATAAATCAAGTGAAAACAGGGGAAATATTATATGCCTTGTTAACAGAAATTAAAAAAAAAAACAAACCTCCAAAATAAAAAGAGTTCATAGGCCAGTTTCACATCCAAAATTGTCTGGGTTCGGTAGGTTCTTTTACTGCATTTCTACAGATGATAAACAAATGTTAAGTATAAATAGATACTTTTAATATTTAAGGGTTATATAATTATCAATGCTTATGATTTATGACCCCCACTGGTACATTTTGTCTACAATTGGACGTAACAGCCAGAGACGGAACCAGCAGCTCATGAAAAGTGTGGATAATTTATAACAGTGTAAATAATTGAGGGCAACCAAGGGAAAGGTGAAATGCTTGTTGTTTTGTATTTATGTTTCATAATCCTAGTCCATAACAGGTTTGAAATGAATCAGGATGTGGGCTTGTCCCTGGCTTGATGCAATAAGAGAATGCTTTGAACATGGCAGAGTCCTTGGGGTGCAAAGGCTGCTGGTGAAGAAATCCCTAGAACTCTTTCCCAGCAGCCTGAACTGTCTGTTGGCTGTTTTAGGCTCTCCATGACATCCTTAGAAATTTTACATTTGTGCTTTCCAGTCCTGACTTTGTTAATAGCCCCTTTTCCTTGCCTCAAGGACAGTGTTTTTTCATCCCTGTCACTCTTTCTTCTTCTTCTTTTTTTTTTTTTTTTTTTTCCTTACACTTTTTGTCAGCAGTTGTCATAGGCTGAAAAAAAAAACCAGAGAACTTGTCTGACTTCTGTGTTTCTTTCAGTTAAGGACAAGGAAATCCCTGGTGCACAGAATACTCCCTGAGAGTAGCTTTTTGGGGAGACAGTATTGCTGGGTCATTTGAAAGGGAAAGATGAGCTGTAAACTTCCAGGATGTTCCCTGAAAGATTTCTCCAGGATTTCTGTGCAGCCGCCCGTGTAGTTCAGCTATACAGAACTAGGGAGAGTAGCTCAGAGATCTGCACTTACACTGAATTTACTCTGCTCTCATCAGANCTGGACCTGGACCAGTGCAAAGGGATCAGATCATTAAGAGTGGAGTAGTAATTACTGCTAAATTAATACAGGAAGGAGTTCTTTATTTCTGACTGTAAAGGGTGGGGAGCACCAGGGAAGGTACCGTTTCAGTTACCAATGTCTCTCCACCTTGCTCATTACCAGGCTGCTAATTGCAGAAGTCCCAGCAGAGCCTATTGCAGAGATCTGTGGGAAGGAATCTAGTAGACACTGAAGAAACAGACCATCATGCTGAGAAATGACAGAGCCACACATCTCAGAAATGCCACTGATACTGTTCCTAAGCCATGTATGCTTTAAGGATTACAAAAATTCCAGGCAGCAACAAGAAATATCCGTTTCAGATAACACCACAAGAGAAGGAAAAATGAATCCTCTTGGTTCAGAAATGTTTCTGTCTTGCTTTCCACTTTAATCAAGTACACCATTAAGGGATTTGCTCAGGCAGGGAAAGGTGGATATCCAAGAAAACCACTGTCTTTTGCAGTCCTTACATTACCCATGTACTGCCAATACTTACTGCTAAAAGTCGAGGGCCCCAGCTAAGCAGGTACATGTTGACTTGCTGGTCTATTTTAATTGGTCAGCAGGTAATTTCTTTTGTTAAGAAATAAATTTCTGACAGGTTGCTTCTCCTTCTTAGTTGAAATACTTTCTCAGCACCAGAATGTTCCTGCTGCTAAGTGGTTCCTGTATGAATTTACCTTTTTGTGAGTAAATGGTGTGTTGCAGAATGAATTGCCCATGGAAAAAGAATAATCTATTCCATTTTTGTCTGACTACATAAAAGGACGTAATTTTGAAAGAGAGGTTGCAGGGACTTGGGGCACCTTCAAGAGGAAATGGCCAAACCCCACACATTGAGCATATGTGGTGTTATGTTAGGGACCAGGGAGAGGGACCAGGTGTGACTTCTTTATCAGATCCTTCACTCTTGACTTAGCCTACAGCTTCACTTGCCCATAGCTTTGTCATTCACCCTTCCACATCCTTGCTCCCCAACATGGTCACATACACTTTGGTGTTCCACACAGCTGCGGAGAGGGAGACCATAGCTCTCTGGGATCCCCTCTAGGAGCGATTCAAAGTAACTCCCAGCACTTTCGGTAGACTCATTTTTTTCTCCCATGCTGATCTGTCTGATCCCAGTGTCAGGCTTAGGCTCACAGTCTCTCTGCTGCATACACTTTGATTTCTCTCTTCTCCTGACCTGTGTGTGCAGCCCCTTCCCAGTATGGTGCTGTGAAGGACTGAGATGTCTTTCTTGGTCAAGGCAGCACAAGGGAACTTGGTACTTGGCTGTGTTAGCACATAGCTATGCCTGTTTTTCTGCAGAAGTAAAAAAACAGGGGAAAGCTGTTCTACAGATATACTGGGCTTTTAGAGAAAAAGAAGGGAAGAGAGGCTTATTTCAGACTTGGTGGCCCACAGGCTGTGGGGTTAAAAAGCCAGAGGAGACCAGGCACTGCCCAAAGCATTCACAGTGAGATTCAGCTCTAAGGATTGGCAAGGGGAACACAGTGGCCCTGCTGACCTTTGCACTGTACAAGCTGTCCAATGGCCTGAGTTATACAGGCAATGTTGTTTGGACAATAGAAAAATGGGTTTAACACAACCCTACAGCAACTCTGTGTGCATCTAGCTTGTGGAAAAAAATCAGGCCTAAGCCACACAAGATGCTTTACTGCTAGGTAGTTTATTGTTACGGGTGGAGTGTCAGGAAAGGGTGCTCATAAGTCAGTTGCAGCAGTTTGTATTGTTCGAAAAGTCTACCAGAAATTATTCTGATCAACAGCATTTAGGTGAAGCTACAAGGAAATTCCAGGCAAGATAACAATGTTCAGTTTCCTGTTCCTGCCAGGGATTGCAATTGCTGTTGAAACACTTCATTTCCAAACTGCAACCCACAATCTCAGGTGAGGTCATACCTGTTTGTGTCAAGATATATGGCACTGTCATGTAGCTTACTGTGCATCCTGGGAACAGGTATTTTGCCTGTAAATCAGCAACATACACATGTCTATGACTTCAGCTACACAAAATATTAGCCTAAAACCCAAGACTGTTAATGCTTTTTTAACTATGTACAGCTCCAGCTGGGCTGCTTAATTGAATTTGCATTTATTTTCTATGGCACTCAGCAGACTTCCAACACTACCCACTAGTGTAATGGCATTGCCTACTGATGTGAAAATCACATCAAGATCACTAAAACCAGCTAAATTATTTTTTGTTTTTCCTTTTGCTCATTTGATATGTACTATGACAGACTTGTGACTAGTCTGGCTTTGGGAATAAACCAATTTGCACTCCCTTTAACAACAGAGCAAAGGAAAATATGAGGAAAGTTGCCTAAATACTCTCCAATAAGCCCTCTAGAAGCTAGTGGCCAGATTTCTATATTCTAGCACTTTCTGGTAAGCATTACATTTTTATACCATAGTCCAAAACAATTAGAGAGGCCTTGTGAGCTGTGCCAAAGTGAGATGTCTAGTCTCACTTCTCTCTCCTGAGGTTAGACCACCCCTTTGAATATGAAGCCCAGAATCATCTCCTTTGACATGGAAGACACTCCTACCAAAAGGTGAGCAGGTGATGGTGTTGATGATTTAATGTAAAATGCAGAATCCCACATCAAGGATCATTCAGACTTATTTATAGAATAACTTCTGCTTGTGCCTACATCGCATTGCATTATAGAACAGTAGACACATTACAGCACACACCAGTGCAATAAGATGTTTACAGACATGGGCTACAACTACAAACATTGGCAACCATTGCAGACCAGCAAGAACAGTCTGTAGGAACAGCTGGTGCTGAGTACCCAGCACCCACACCATAAATGTGTCTAGAGGGCTTCTTCAGGGCAGTCCTGCCTGCCAGGCCACTGGACCATAGGGGCTGTTTTTCAAGAGAGGGTTTTCCAGTTATGCCCAATACAAGAGATCCACTGATTCCTCAGTTTGAACCAAAGCACCAGAGAAAAGGTAGTCACGGGATTCACTTAGGCAACATATTCCTCTCACAGGTTAAAATGCTAATGTAGAAACATCCTTAGGATTTTCCCAAACTCACCCAAGATTTGGACATTTTTCCCTTTTTTTCTTTTTTCCCCTTTTCTTTGATTTGGTTTTTTTGTTTTTTTTTTTTTCTTTTCTTGAGGTGAGAGGACACGAACCTCTATCTCCTACTCTTCACACAATGCCACAACCAGAAGGCTGTAGATCAGCCCAGACTGATGTTGGTTTCCACCTCTCCTGCAGAATTTTTTTTCAGCTGGGCAGAGTGGAACGAAGTCAGCAGGACAAAAGGACACAGGGAGAGAATGAGATAATTTCATTAAAGATTTTCCCTAAGGACTAGAGGACTCATCTGGGAAAGGGGAGGAAAGTCTGGAGTTTCTGCTCTCAGGTCTGTATGTGCATTTTGCAAAACTGAATAAAAAGCTGCAAATATGATTCAGAAGTAGCATTACTAGATGCCAGTCTTAACCTATCAGATGAGTCAGAACCTGTCTCTCTCCTCCTGTGCAGTGCCTCACAGGAGTGAAGGGTATCCTTTCTTCCCTCCCTACCTCCACACCTGGCTGCCAGCCTTGGAAAAGAGAGGTGTGGGATTGATGGAGATGTGGGATTTGAAGGAGAGATGTGGAACTGAACCACGTAGCCTAAAGGAAATACAGAACTGGGTCTCCCTGTTGAGAGACAGGCATACCCAGAGGGAGAGACAAGTATTCAGCTAGCTCCATCAGGAAAGGAGGTTATTTGTGAGGTGCCAGCTTGTGCCAGAAATACACAGAAGCAGGTCTGCAGCACATTCATGAAATCCTTCACGGACATCAGGGGCTCTTTCGCTACTGTGGGCTTGTGGTGCAGGAGGGATGTGGTATCCTCAGGCAGCCACAGTGGGGGCTAAGGGGGAAGGCTCTCAGAGATGCCTCACTGAGGAATCGTGTTACATGTGTCCACACAAGTGGAAAACCACCTTCTGAGAACGATTTCTTTTCAGAAGTTGAGAATTTAAGACTTTTCCTCGAAAAGTGATAATTACCCTGAAAATAGCACACATCAAGGCTTCTGCTGACAGTGTTGCTGGGCTTGGGTGGTGTTAATAGTTTATCAAACGTTCAAATTAGTTTAGCACCACGAGGGGCTTACCAAAGGAAGCTAAAATAACTTGTACGAGCTCTAGATTAATTGAAGCATATCTATCACAGATTTTTTCCAGGAATTTATCAAGATAAAGACAAAATAAATTTATTCACCCAAACAGCCTTTCTGCCATGGAAAAAGCCTCAGCAAAACTGCATAGCCCTCACCTTTCAATCACACCATGTCAGCCAAAATTCCTCAGATATGACCCAGGTGAATTTGGTTCTGCCTCAGATTTAAAGATTAGGCTGTGTGACCTCTCATTTCTGATGCTGGCTTTCTTTTTTTTTTACTTTGGGGTGTGTATGTGTGTGTGAGAAAAATAAATAAATCAATCCCTCCTAACAGATCCATTATGAGAAAAATGGATTTGCTGCTGGTTTTCAATCATGTTTAGCAGGTGAATATTCTCCAGTGATCAATATTTCAGTGGTCAGTTGGATAATTGGTGAAAGAGGCTGTGCAATACCAGAACTGCTAAAAACAAACAAACAAAAAACCAAAACAAAACCAAAAAACAAACAAAATCCCCCAAACAAACCACAACAAAACAAAGAAAACAACAAACACACAAAAAGAAAAAACTCCCAAAAAAGCCCAAAACCAAACCAAACCAACCAACCAAAAACCCCAAAAATCAACCAAGAGTAAAGGTCTGCTGAGGAGAAGTTAAATTGGTGAATCATGTGTGAACAGGTGATGTTGAAAGATCATTTGAGCCCTGAGAAGTGCAGCTGTATCAGCCTTTCAGTCAGCTTCCAGAAGCTGAGGTGGGTCTGAAGAGCTCCTTTGGATTTGTGACTAGCTGGTAAGTAGCCTTTGACTGCCAGAATATTTGATTGATGATGAAAGTTCTACTACAAAGTGATAAAGCAGTTAGATAGGTTATGGGATGAGTTCCAAGAGTCTATTTAAGCACTTGATAGGATTAAAATAAATGTCAAACACCTACGTTCAGAGCTGCAATAAAGAAAATTCCCACCCAGCTGCCACCCAACCCTCCAGGCAGTTAAATTCACTATGACCTGCAAATTCACTCATAACTCCTATTTTCTGTGGAAAAAAGGAGAGGCTGGAAAGGTGAAGACTGGGCCTGCCCCCACATCGACCCCACCTGTGTGTGCTGAAGAGGGAAATGCCAGAGGGAGAAAGTGTAGGCAGCAGTTTGGTAAGTCAAGCTCTCCCTCTGGAGGAAGACCCAGAATGAATTTATGCTTTGCAATAAACAGTGGATAAACACAATAATATTGGGATCAAGGTTATCCCCCTTGGCTGGGTAAAGGGAAACCTGAATTATGCAGTATTCTCCCTTCACCCCCATTCCTGTGAAATATAGCACACTCACCACAGCTCTAGGTTACTGGTTTCATATGTCTGTGACAAGTGAAAAGTTAGTTTTATTGATGTCCCTTTTTTGCCTTGCATTGGCCAAGAAACAGAAAAGTGTCACTGTGTGTCACCCCTCACCTCTGCTGGGTGCCAGAGGGCACACATCTTTGAGAGCAAACAGCTTGTACCCCCTCATGAACAGCTGAACCTGCCCCACAACTGCCAGCACGACTGGGTGATGTAATTATTGATTTCACTATTAATTTCCTTCTTTATACACCTAAGTATTTGGGGATCTTTACCATTTTTGGATACAGGGCAGAGCTGACCAAAGTACCAGCTCAGGCAGCTCTTGCTTCTGAAGTAGTTCAGACCACTGGAAACCAAAGAGATAGGTAAGGAGTTCAATTGTGTGATTACTAAAAATATTTTTCTCCGAAGTTCCTCATTTCTCCTCTAATCTCTCTCACCCTGTGCCAATTTTGTCCTCTAGCAGCATCTTCTGGTGAAAATATCCTTTTAAATACAAACAACTATCAGGGATATCAAACTAAAACTGAATTGTCAACCTGGAGTCTAAAGCATTTGCTGGGAATTCTAGGTTTTGCTGCACTTACTCTGTGTTAACACAAACTACTATTATTATTATTATTGTCGTCGTTACTTTTTGCTGATAAACTACGAGGTCAAAGCCAGTTTCAACCCCAGCTGGATGGCTCCAGTTTGTGAGACATGAGCACTCCTGCTTGCTGCTCAAGATTCATCTGCACTGTGAGACTTCGCAGGGACTGGCAAATTAGTTAAAATTTGACTTGGTAAGAAACCAGAAACTGAGTAACCAGGAGTGTGGCATTTTTTTTCCTGACAGCCTATTAAAGCTTTGTCGAATGCTTTTAAACTGCTTTTTCGTACTGTCAAATGAGCACATACTGTATGCCTTCCTGGGAGACGTTTTGATTGAACTCGTAATATCAGCCCTAGTAACAGAATTAAATTCTTCCTCCTGTGTCACCCAAGTCTGGCTGAAAGCTGCAAGAGTCATTCTGCATTTCACTGGTGTGAACTTCAGCCACAGGGGCATACAGGGAATTTTGCCTGAGCCACAGAGTTCACCAGTTGCTTTCCATCCCAGGATTTTCATATACCGTAAGCAGGATCGAAGGACACAATCCAACTTTTCCTTGAGGTCACTGTGTTTTTACGATGTTGCCATCGTTGCCATTGCTATTTAATAACTGACTAAATGTCACAAATGTCCCAAAGACATCAGTGGGAGAGACAGATTCCCAGGCCTGAGAAGTGCATCATGTAAAAGATAATGATGAGATCAAGGCATAAGATACTGGGAGGAATTAGATTAGCCAAGATTCCACTGTGGCTTCGATAAGACATCGTGGCTGCACCATGCTGCTCTGGATAGTTAAGAGCATAGGTAGCTCTGCCCTTGGGTCCAAAGGAAGTAAAGCAGACTCATTCCCACAGATCAGGAGTCCAGGCAGGTTGGGAGCTGGCAAGGAGTTCCTGTTCTACTCATTTTACTGCCCCAAGCACCTCAGTTTTGTGGGCCTGTACACAGGTAAAATGACTTCCTGACATCCAAGACAGCAAAACAAAAAAAGGCCCTCAGATTTGTTAAGAGCCAAACCATTTTAGGGAGCTCTTCCCATCCTTCTTTAAGCAATAAACTTTTCTACAACTACCAGCAAATCACTGGTAAGGCTAAAATAGTTGTGAGAGTATGGACACATGCCAGTGTGGACACTTTGGTCTGCATGACACTGGGGCAGCATTGCTGTTGGTGATGGGTAGGCACAACCCAAATAGGGAATTACTTACGTGGTTTGCAGATCTGCTACAAGGAGAATCATAGAACTATCAGGGCCTGAAGGGACCTCAAGGACCATCTAGCTTCAACCACCCCTGCCATGGGCATGGGCACCTCACACTGGATCAGATTGCTGAGAGCCCCATCCAGCCCGGCCTTAAAAACCTCTAGGGATGGGGCTTCCACCACCTGAGCAACCTCACCACCTCACCACCCTCATGGTGAAGAACTTTTTCCTAACATCCAGTCTGAATCTACCCACTTCTAGATTCGCTCCATTCCGCCTAGTTCTATCACTACCCAACACCCTAAAAAGTCCCTCCCCAGCTTTCCTGTAGGCCCCCTTCAGATACTGGAAGGCCACAATAAGGTCTTCTTGGAGCTTTCTCTTCTCCAGACTGAACAGCCTCAACTCTCTCAGTTGGTCTCCATAGGAGAGGAGCTCCAGCCCTTTGATCATCCTTGAGGCCCTTCTCTGGACATGCTCCAGCATGTTCATATCCTTCTTGTAACAGGGGCTCCAGAACGGGATGCAGTACTCCAGGTAAGATCTCACCAGAGTGGAGTAGAGGGGGAAAATCACCTCCTTTGACCTACTGGCTGCACTTCTCTCGATGCAGCCCAGGATAATAGCTGCTGTGTGAAATGAGACCTAATGTTGCAAAAGGGCCGTGCAGAAAGTGGCTGAGTGGCATTACAGTGTTTCTAGGGAGTTACACCCTTCCAGTCCATGCCCACTGGAATCAACAGGGATTTGCTGAGTAACAGTGAGAAGCTTTGGATATGGCCTTGAAACATCTGCAAGCTTGCAGAAAGTGCCAATGTGATTTTCACAGCATTGACATGTAGGGGGAAGCTGCAGTAGAAATTCTGGCATAGATAGGTGACCCAGCAGCACAGGCAGTCGGCAGCTGGGTGGTGACAAGTGCAGGGAGCGGCACTCTTGTCTATATGCCTCTTGGCAGGGATGAAGCAGGATGCTGACTGGGGCCCTTGCTAGGACTTGATAGCTGAGTCAGGGCTCTGCAAGAACCTCTCCCTGTTTCCTCCTCCCATGGACCAACCCGTCCATTGCTTGGTGTCAGATGAAGTTCTGGGTGCTTCTGTGCAGAGCAACTCAACTAGGTGTGTGTGAAAGCTGAAGCAGCAGTTGTACTCCACAATGAGCACCAAGGGTTCAGGGCCAAGTAGGTAGGAAACTGCACCCCATCCACATATTTTGTGGCTCCAGGGGAAGATGAAAAGGCCATTTACCTTCACATGCCTAGCTTTGTAAATACCAGCCTGACAACACAGGGCTCTGCACGGAGACAGGTATGTGTACTGCCTCTGGCAGGCATAAGGCTGCTGGAACAGGAGTGCTCTTGCTGCAGTCAGTGGTGCAAATTTCCTATGAGGAAGTTTGCTGAAGTGGACATGATCTCTGCCCATGGGCTCACCTGAGGAAGAGCAGTGTCCTACTGGACCCTAATGGTCCTACTCTGGTGTAGGACCTCAGATTCAACAGTCTCTCTGGCTTCAGAGGCTACGCTCTCTGAGTGTGCAGCAGAAATCTGTTTGTGATGATCACACCCCAAGCTACTCAAACTATGCATGAACTCTCACATGCCTGCCCCTCTGCCCTCCTGCTGTAGCATCTTAGCAAGCACTGGATAATGAAGACAAGAAGCAGCATCATAGCTCCTAATGCAGGTCCCTAAACACATCCTTTGCTACAAATAAATATATAGTCTGCGAGCTACCAGTTGAGCTGTGAGTGACCGTTACTCAAATATACACAACAGAGACTCTTCTCACAGGCTAGTTGCTGTGCCACAGGCACCAAAGTAGCCAAAAGAAGCACCAGCAAGGCAACACGTGCTACTTTATTAAGAACAGAAACTGTATTCATTTTCAGAAGGAGGACCCTGGGAACTACCGATCTGTCAGCCTCACCTCTGTGCCTGGAAAGATCACAGAACAGATTCTGCTAGAAGCTATACTAAAGCATATGAAGAGAGATGATTCAATAAAGCCAGCATGGCTTCACCAAGGCCAAGTCCTGCCTGCCCAACCTCATGGTTTTCTGCAACGAAATGACTACATCAGTGGACAGGGGAAGGGCAACCTACATCATCTGTCTGGACTTCTGTAAGGCTTTTGATGTGCATTCCTACAACATTCTGCTCTCTAAGTTGCAGAGATACGGCTTTGATGGGTGGACTGTTTAGTGAGTGAGAAATTAGTTGGATAGTCACATCCAGTGACTAGCGACTAATGGCTTGAGGTCCAGATGGAGATTGGTGACAAGTGGTTTCCTTCAAGGTTCCATATGGGGCCTAGTATTGTTTAATATCTTCATCAATGACATAACAGGATTGAGTGCACCCTCAGCAAGTCTGCAGATGACAGTAAGCTGAAGGATGCCTGAAAGATATGATGTCATCCTTAGGGACCTGTACAAGCTTGAGAATTGGGTCCATGTGAACCTCGTGAGGTCCAACGAGGCCAAGTGCAAGGTCCTGCACCTGAGTCAGGGCAACCCCTAGTATCAATATAGCCTGAGGAATTAAGAGACTCAAAGTAGCCCTTTGGAGAAGGACTTGGGGTTACTGGTGGATGAAAAGTTGGATATGAACCAGGAATACGAGCCAACCCAGAAAGCCAACGATATCCTAGGCTGTATCAAAACCAGCGTGACTAGAAGGTTGAGAGAGGTGATCCTCTCCCACCACTTCACTCTGGTGAGATGCCATCTGGAGCACTGTATTCAGCTCTGGCATCCTCTGCACAAGGGACCTGTTCAAACACGTCCAGAGGAAGGCCACAAAAATGATAAGAGGATTGGAACCTTTCTCCTATGAGGACNTGTGCATTCCTACAACATTCTGCTCTCTAAGTTGCAGAGATACGGCTTTGATGGGTGGACTGTTTAGTGAGTGAGAAATTAGTTGGATAGTCACATCCAGTGACTAGCGACTAATGGCTTGAGGTCCAGATGGAGATTGGTGACAAGTGGTTTCCTTCAAGGTTCCATATGGGGCCTAGTATTGTTTAATATCTTCATCAATGACATAACAGGATTGAGTGCACCCTCAGCAAGTCTGCAGATGACAGTAAGCTGAAGGATGCCTGAAAGATATGATGTCATCCTTAGGGACCTGTACAAGCTTGAGAATTGGGTCCATGTGAACCTCGTGAGGTCCAACGAGGCCAAGTGCAAGGTCCTGCACCTGAGTCAGGGCAACCCCTAGTATCAATATAGCCTGAGGAATTAAGAGACTCAAAGTAGCCCTTTGGAGAAGGACTTGGGGTTACTGGTGGATGAAAAGTTGGATATGAACCAGGAATACGAGCCAACCCAGAAAGCCAACGATATCCTAGGCTGTATCAAAACCAGCGTGACTAGAAGGTTGAGAGAGGTGATCCTCTCCCACCACTTCACTCTGGTGAGATGCCATCTGGAGCACTGTATTCAGCTCTGGCATCCTCTGCACAAGGGACCTGTTCAAACACGTCCAGAGGAAGGCCACAAAAATGATAAGAGGATTGGAACCTTTCTCCTATGAGGACAGACTGAGAGAGTTGGGGTCTTGCAGCCTGTAGAAGAGAAGGCTCCAGGGAGACCTTATTGCAGACTTTCATTACTTAAAAGAGACCTATAGGAAAGATAAGAACACACTTTAGAAGGGCCCATTGCTATAGAAAAGGGGTAATGGTTTTAAACTAAAAGAGGGTAGTCCTATGCTAGATACAAGGAAGAAATTTTTTTTTTTTTTTTTTTTTTTTTTTTTTTTTTTACAGTGAGGGTGGATGGCAAAGCACTGAAACAAGTTGGCCAGAGGGGTGGTAGAAGTCCCAACCCTGGGAACATTCAAGGTCAGGTTGGACAGCTCTCTGAGCAACCTGATCTAGTTGAAGGTGTCCCTGCTCATTGCAAGGTTTTGGACTAGATGACCTTTAAAGGTCTCTTCCAATCCCAACTACTCTATGAAGTAGATTTTTTTTTTTCAGGAGCACAATACTAAAGCCTTAGCTCAGTAAGGGAAACAGAAGTAATGGTGGTAAGAGAAAAAACATACCAAGCATTTGGGATCAGAGGTCTACCTTGTGTTGGCTGTGGCAGTGCTTTCCAGCATGCCATCACAGGGCGAGGATGGGCGAGGTCCTGAGCTGGCACAACATGCACTGTAGAGCATGCTCAGCACAGGGGCTGGAAGAGGAGAACTTGCTCTAACCTGGCAGCAAAGACCTCATGGCTGCAGTACATGAGGGAGGGTGGGCAGCTTAACTGTGCCAAAGGAGGGTTCAGACCATCCCATGACTGGTATCATTTCCTTCTAGCACTTCAGCATATAACATAGCCAAGAAGGGCTTAGGTCAATGGCAAAATAAAGCTCCAGGGAACTGAGATAAGGAGGAGAGGGATGGATTCAAGTGACATCCTGTGCCATGGAAACAGTCTGGCAGGTGCTGAGCCCATAGAGTGGTCATGGCTCCTGTGTGCCTGACTGGAAAGCAAGAGTAGGGTGGGAGATGGCACAGGGAATTTGCAAGAGAGCTTCTCCAGAGGCACCAGTTAACCTCTGCCCCAGGCATAACACAGGGGAAATCATGAGGTGGGAAGATGCAGCACAGATGGGCAGGGACAGTGAAGCCAGCTGTCATCAGAGAAATTGGCTGAGGTACCACAGGGCAGTTCAGTATAGCGCCAATATAGTATAAACTGCCTGTCACCAGTGGGTCAGAGACTGGGGGCGGCGGGGAGACGGTGGGGACACCCTCTCCTCAGGGGATGGCTACAGAGCAGGAAGAAAGAGCAGGCACAGAGAAAGGCTGGGACCAAGCAGACTCTGCAGTTCGGAGCAGTCCCAGCCAGCTTGCAGACACACAGGAGGAGGTCTGAAACCAAGAAAAGCAGCTCAGCTTTTTCCTGCAGAAAGCGTTAACTACTGCCTCAAACAATACAGATGCCTCATCTGCTCAGGCTGCAGGACAGTCTGTGGTGGGAAGGTGACTTGGAGAAATAAGACACTGAAACTTGACCTTTTCTTGTGATGCGATGTACTTCGGCCCAACACAAGGGGAGGTGAGTCATTTAAAGAGGGCACTGAAAATGTCAGAGACTTTCAGAACAGTTACAAAAGTCAAGCATTATTCCAGATAAGGAGAGTGTCCTTAATTAGGGTTGCACATAGAGTGACAAGGAACAGCCCTGCCAAACACACCTCAGTCACAGCTGCTCTTCCCTATTGAGTCAGTCACTTAGCACTAGTGAAGTCTTGGATAAGCTCTGGCTTTTTGATTCACAGCTGCCCTTGCAATAAATTGGACAGGAAATGACACATTTATTTGTTCTTGACCCATCTGGCTGCCAGGACACCCCAGCCACAAGCCAGCATTGCCTGACTGCACTTTGCTAGGTCCTGCTACCATACAGGAAAGATCCAACCAACCCAGCACCATTTACAGTACAGCCACACAGCTAGCTGTGCTGAACACATAAGGGTCCCACTCTCTTCACTTAAGCTCTGCTCACTTACCCAGGCTTAAAATAACAGAGGTGGAACTCATCTTCTAGAAAAATCCAACAGTTGGAATAAACACCAATGTTTGAAAGCTCTTAAGCAGGAAATTAAAATACCATACAGAGAGCTACTGTCATAATCCCTTTTGGGGTTTGTCAAGCCTATACTTTACCATACACCAAGAAACACCCACCCCCCCACCCCATTTGAGGAAAACTTAGTTGCCTTAAAGCTGTTTTCCAGGTTTATTTATATTCAGCATAGGGCTATTTCAACTTGAGTACTGAAAGTGGTGACACATGCTCAGACATAATCATTAACTCATCTCCACTCATATGCCCTATATGGTATGTGATTTGCAGCATGCCCTGGATGAAAGTCCATAGTTTGAGCTGCTCCATGCACTGGTTCCATAACCAAAGTAGCTACGTCTTTACACCCTGGGACCAGCACAATACAAGGCCTGAGTCCTTACACTTTACCCCTGGGCAGACTAGGGGTGAAATAAGGTTGAAGAAGGTGGGTGCTGAGGCTCTTAAGGAGCAGAACCCCTAAGTAAAGGTTTAAACCATTGCCATAGGTGTACAGGGAACTTGAAGGCACCAGGAACAACACCCACAAAGGCAAACTTTCACAGCGTTTTTCACTTTCGCTTGCATTTTCAGTCTGGAGAAAAAAAACACGACACAACTACTCTAACAGTTGTGTGTATTTCTTCCTTGAGCTCTATAGTAGACACATTCAGAAGACTAGCAGCAATTTCTTTTCACAACAGCAATTAAAAAAGAAAATGTGCTGTGAAGGCAGGAACGATCAGGAGTTTGCCAGCTGAAGAGAATAGATAAATGACAGGGCTCAGCTCAGACCCTCATGCAAGGACAGAGCTGACTCTAGGTATTTTCACTCTCCTGTTGCTTGTGCTTACACTTTATTAGGGTTCTACCAGTCATACAAATCACACAACCTACTCAAAACTACTTAAACATGTACAACAGCAAGAAAAGAGCAGAGTGGAATTCTGTGCTCCTAGGGATATTTGTTCTTTGTTACACTCCTTGCAAGAGTATTGCCATGACACGCACACAAAAATAGGCCAATCCATTTGCTAAGGCATAAAAAAAAAGCAGTGACTCTGCTGAGGTGTGTCCATGTCATTTTCACCATGACACCAAGAAACACACAATGCACTACTTGCACTACACCTACCTTTGACTTTCAGGATACCTATCCCACAAGCACATACTCCCACATTCAACAGTTGTGCATGTACCTCCATTAGAGTATGAAAAACAGAGCATCAGTGCTCTTGCTGGGAACAAGGGGTGTGTATGGGTTGTATCTACTTCAGATATCAAGTTCCTGCTTGAAAACAGTTTTCCATAAGCACTTGTTCTGTTTAAGATCTCACTACCATTCACATATAGAGTCTCACTTCATTGAGAAAGGTTAAAGTGTTTGCCTTTTATTCAGAAGACTCGTTCTGTTTCCAGTGATACTTTTCCATGTCCTTCAAACCAAAGAGCCCCTAATTTCATAACAGCACCATCAGTCTACCATAAAAAAAGCAAACAAATCAAAACCAGGTAAGTGCCATGACGTGATAGAGCATAAAAGAAACAAATACAGCTAATACATTAGAGAAATGAACATTTACGTGAAGTTATTTATGTTGCAATAAAACTGGTAGTATGCAGTTAAAAATAGGTAAGCTTACCAGGTCTGCTAGGTACTTAAAGTGAGTCTACTTAGGCTGCATCTACATTGTCATGCTGGTTTTAGGCATGACTTTGTACTCAGAACCTAGCTACCTCTATTACCCACACATGTAACATGGTGGCCTTTCACACAGCCTTCCCCACAGCCAGCAGCACCTAAGCAACGGTCTCAAGCAGCACTTGCTGTAAAAGCTGCAGCCTATCAGTTTCCTCCCTATGAATATGGGATTAGAGGATTCATCTGCATATGCCTGGTTAAGGAAAAAGAAAACAAGAACAGTAGGCTGTGTACTATGTAACACCGTTAAGTAACATGGAATCTTAGATTTTAGAAAAATATTTTAATTGTCAGTTCACAAGTAAAAACTATCACTACTACAAAACATTGGGTATACAACTAGAATACCTAGCTTGGAAAGAAACTTGTTCTTATTGCTGTTGCACATAGTTTTCATGAGCTGTGTCTGCACGAAGGTATGAGTGGGTTTCCCACTTGTCACAGTCAACTTGTAAGGGTATTCATAGGAAGATACTTTCCTATTTAATCCTCACACAATTTTCACATGTTTAGGCTGCCCTAGTTTTTTTCAGACATGCATAACTGACATCTGACACTATGCATCAAAGTGTCACCCAACTTAAATTATTTCATATATCAAATTTCACTTGCAGCCTTTATTTGAAGAACCTTCACTCCAAAAAGAGTGAACTCCAGCAGTGACACCATCTTAACTACTTGAAAATCCTATAACTGTGTTCTGACAACTATCAGATATTAACTCATTCATTTCATTTTGTTTTGTTTCTTCCTTATTCTCATGGTTGGGGTGCTGTTTTTTATTTGCGGCTTTTTTAGATCTTCTGAGGAAAAATTTTGTCAGCAAGTAACACAATTCAGCCACATTTAAAAGAATGCAAATGCTGGACACAGCAATCATGAAAATAGTAAACACTGTCTTTTCAGTAGGTCGAGAAACAAAGCAGTCTACTGTGTTGGGGCAGGGCCAGGCATTACACTTCATTAAGCGAGGCATTCGGAACCCATCATACATGAAATAAAACGCATACATGAAGACTGCCTCAAAGACCAGTCTGAAGAAGATGCTGCTGGTGTATGTCCACCACAAGGAGCCCTCAATATGAAACCTCTGTTTTCTGATTTCTTCAATGTCCTTGTATTCACATTTCTGGTCTCCTTTTCTGAACTGCCTCTTCTTCTCATGCCTCCTGTAAGCTACATGCATGGCCACCAGCAACGCAGGTGTGGAAACAAAGATCAGCTGCAGGGCCCAGAGTCTGATGTGAGAAATGGGAAAAAAGTGATCATAGCAAACATTCTTACAACCAGGTTGCAGAGTGTTGCAGACAAAGTCATCTTGTTCATCTCCCCAGACTCTCTCTGCAGCCACAACAAGGATCATGATACGGAAGATGAACAGGACTGTGAGCCAGATCTTGCCGATGCTGGTGGAGTGCTTATTTACACCTCCTAAAATGGTATGCAGAGCTCCCCAATCCATTGTCTCCTTTTAATTGTCTAACCTATAAGACAAATAAAACTAGAATTAATCAAGACAGCAAACAAATATCAAACGTGGTATAAAATAAAGGCAATATCCTGTAATTGCTGCCTTTCAATTGGCCCTGGCAATATTTTGTTGGTACAGAGAAATTACCTACAAGTAGTCATAAATAATAATCCAATCACATAGCAAGAGGTGGCATTTCATTGATTACACACATGGTATCACATTCATTCAACTTATAGGTGTATTTGCCAACTGAACACAGCTATTAGCTACAGCTAGAATTCCTATTAAGCCAAGCTGGCCTGTCCTTAGCTTTAGAAGGTAAACAATGTTTTCAGGAGTATATTTCAACAATAAAGACAGACTTTGAAGAACTGCTGATGACATTCTGCACCTTCTGTGAGCAGGTCTGAAAAACCTGCATTCATAGATTGGAAAAAGTGACTGTAGGGCTCTATTATTAGTTGAAGCAAATTCCACGACAGCTTGAGCTAATGAAGGGGAAGTCTTGGTCATTATCCATATCATCTTGAGTTGGAAGTTTAAAATCAGTGCTTAAAGATTCATTTCAAAATTGCATTTCTCTCCACTAACTGCAAACAGAGCCTGGGGTAACTAAACAAAGACTCTTTCAGTGTCAATGCCTGTCAGGTGATTTCTCCCTCCCCATCTCACCCCTTCCCCCAATAACAGACTGCATTACTCCTAGAACAGTGGAGATATTTCAGGAGCTGTGAGACTGAAGTCAACATCTGAAGAGCTCAGACAAGCCAGCAGTAGTTCAGTTTTCAACAGAAGAATACAGTTTCCAGTAGGTGAGTTTCAAAGTACTATTGACTGTAATGAAAGAAAAGGTTTCATCTTTGCCTCTCACATAACATATCACAATTGTCTGTGTTTGCTCGGTTTCCACAAACAACCTTCCACAGAGAGCATTTAGGGGCATTTCAGCCCATTTGCCCTTACCTCTCCACTTTAAATGGATTTACAGAAAAAGTTGGTTTGCAAGCCACTCCAAACTCAAGAGACCTGCATTTCTTTTGCTCATCACCCAGGACCCTCTAAAAGCACTCACAGATTTCACTGCTCTGAAATTCCTCGTTTTATTTCTCAGCTTTAACTTGTTTGCATCTCAGAGTTCACCTCTCTTTATCCTTTGCAGCACATGGCATCACTAAGCACATTTTCAAGGTGAAGCTAGAAAATTGAAACTAGCTGAGATAGTAACCAACCTTTGCCCATATTTGCAGTACCCTCTTGGCCTCTCAGGCTTGTTTTCATGCTAGTGGAAAGTCATACGACTTCTGTGACACTCCAGAGCGATACAGTGACTGATAGACACCAGTAAAGTCTCACTATCTTGTCCTTGAAAAGTAGCACCATTAAGATTGTAGGGCCACACTCGGGCAGCCTACATTCCAATCCAAATACACTGGCCCCAGTGTTTCTTAACTAGCTGGCTTTAAACAGCTCTCATCAATGCAATTTAGAGGATCCAATGAAGGCAATTCAGAGCCTGCTGAAGCGTCCACCTCTCTCCAGTAAATAGACACAGCGACCCAAACAGAATTTAAATTAACTCAGTACAGCCCTTCACTCTAGTAAGCCATCAGTGCTGGTCACTCCAGCTAAACATTGTTTGGGCTGTTTGTACTGATTTACTCCTAATTTACTCAAAAGCTGGAATGTTGACTTATGATCACAGGTTACCTTTCTTCAAGACGCTTGCTTTTAAGACCTTCTTGCTAGCAGGTAAAATATTAACTGTCTTGATCACCACAAGAAAAGAAAGCAGGAAAGCTACTTCCCTTTAATGGGTAGTAGCAATATTGCACCTGGACATGAAAATAAACCCTTCCAAGCCTCAGCACAGATCTGTTCTGCTACCCACTGAACCTCCCATTCTATTTCAACAATCAGAGGACCACAGAAGTATACGGCTCTCAAAATATGGCTGTTACAGTAAGAGTTAAAAATTGATCACCAAATATCACCATGCTCCACTGAAAAGTTATGAGGGAAATAGTTCTATACAATCACACAATACAGGTGTTTTGGACTTGGGTTTTGAAGTTTATTTTAATGTGTTGGATTTTTTTTTCCACTAGTAGGCTAGATAGCAGCAAGAGTAGAACTACAACTTAACTATTTCTGTAGTTCTCCAGCTTCAGAGCAGCATTTTGAGCTCTGTGTTGCCACAGTTAGACTGCCTTCTGCTTTAAAACCAGCTCCTGTAAGCCTACCTTAAACCACAATGACAGGGCAGTGCATGCACACAGTGAAAATCTCTGCAATTCACAACACTGATGACAATTATCACTGAGCTCCTGCGTTTACGGCTCGTTAACAGACACTGTCACTGTTAGAGACTGTTATACTGAGAAATCTCTAGTCAATGGTTAAATCCACAGCTTCAGCAAACCACAACTCCAATACAGTGAAGGCAGAAACAACAGAAGATACATTATTTTCACATACACACTACAGTGCCTGCTGCTCTAAGATTATCAAGTAAAAGTAGTCATTAGTAAGTATTATAATATTTGCTATAGGAACATCTAGGAGTTCCATTCAAAAAGAGGTTCACAGAATGCTAACCTATGCATAAATTTAAGATTATACCCTTATTCCCATAGTTATGAACTGGATACCAATTCAGTTATTCTATTAAACAGAAACATTAGAGTGTTTACAACACCTGTACTCCTATGAGAATCTATGGTGTACCAAAAGTTACTAGTTTGGTGTGGCACCCCACCAGTTTTAGCAGTGCCTCCAAATACTGATAAGATCAACTATCTGCCAAGCCTAAAGGCACTTTATTGCATGTGGGAATGTGTTAACCAAGACAATCTAATCAAGAAAGCACTGGTCCCAGTGTCCCACTCCAGCCCCCAAGCTGGGGGCAAAAATAATTCTGCTGCCCGAGAATGGCAGGTCATATGCAGAATCTTTGCCATAGAAAAGCTTTAGAACCTCTAACCTGCATCAGACCCAAGATCATTAGCAAAATTTTATGACCCAGCTTCACACAAGGACTACAGCTGTATGTTGAGGTCAAGCATGCATTCAGAGAGACCCTGCTGATGCAATCTTCCCTTCAGGTCTTGATAGAAGTAGTTATGCTGGGAGCACCAGCATCGAACACAAGAACAGGCTGTCCAGAGATGTGGTGGTGTAGAATCCATCTCTGGCGACATTCAAAGCATGCCTGGATATGTTCCTGTGTGACCTGTCCTAGGTGAACCTGCCTTGGCAGGGGGCTGGAGTCGACCTCCAGAGGCTCCTTTCAACCCCTACCATTCTGTGATAGTGAGATGTCTTACAGCTGCACATGCTGTTTCATACCCCATTTGAGGAACACATAGATCTGTATTTCAGCTGTTTTGTGCCAGTGTACCTTCACCCAGCTAACCTGGGGTCTAGTTTATGGCTTAGCAATTAAGTGCAGCAATAGGAACCTCTGCATAAGCAAAACAGCAGGAACAGCAGCACTACCAGGACCAAACCAAGGAAGCTTCTAAGAGATACAAATTAACGTCTTCCAAAGACAACATCCTTTTATTTCACTAAGAAAGGCTGGCAGACAGGCTGCAGCAACTGCTAACTCTCTCAGACATCCTACATAATTGTCAGCCTTCCCCATACTTCAGTTTCTCAGACATTAAACTGGGGATTACAAAACCTTGCCATCTCACAGAACTCTTCTGAAATGCTTCACTACAATTACAGGCTTCAGACTCATACTTTGTTATCAGTGGGCCAAGACAGATAAGTAACAGTTCAAAGGTGGTAGTACAGAGCTTGAATTCAATCATTCAGGATGTTCCTGCTACCTGAAAAGGAATACACCTCCCTACATTGCTATAGCTTTAATGTAAAGTTCAAACTGAAAGAAGGCAAAGCTTTGAACTCAGACTTTGGCAACCAAAACCCCTTAATTTCACTTATCATAGGGAGCTTCCAGCTACTTTAATTTTAAAGCCATGTATTAAAAACTTCAAGGAACAGGCACCTGGAACACTCTGAAATATCAACAAGTCTACTTCTTTCCTTAAAAGTTGAATAAAGATCAGAAGAGTAGTCTAGCAATCACAAATGCCTGTGCAATTCTCTCTAGTACCTCTTAAACATTTTTCTGAACACCTATCTCCAGATCAGAGTGGAAACTGGAGAACAGAAGAGCCATGACAGAACGATTACAGTATATCTGATTTGACACAAGAGCAGGCAAAGACTAATCAGAAACAGGAAACCTCTGACAGTTGCAGGTCCAGACACTGCAAGCATTGTCCTTTTCTTCTGCTCCAGTTTACGAAAACAGAAGGCACTCTTTGCTCTAATTAAATCAAATATTAAATCCAGACATGGCCTTTAATACAACAGATCAGGACCCAATATGTAGGCAGTTAAATGTTAAAGTGTGTCAGCTAAACACACACAGCATCAAGGGTTAACTTATACCCATAATGACCCTCTTATTACTGTTCCATATGCATGCCTCCACATGAGTTTTAAGTATTTTTTCAGGCATGTTTGGAAACATACAATGAAGGTTTACCATCCTTCAAAAGATCTCTGCACAAAATTCACTCCACTTATGGAAAGCAAGAAATCAGAAGTGCTAGTCATGCTTTAAGGCATAACAAGACAGCACAAGTCCTGCTGTTAGCCATTTTCCCCTATAAACCTTTCCTTCAAAATGTGTTTTAAATTCCTTATTGAAAGCCATTCAAATTCCTAGGGACTCTGTCTTCACTGCTGCAAATGTCTTATTTCCCATACTTTTAAATAAAGGTTAGGTGTTTTGGGCTTTATACAGACAGTGTCCTGCTCCCAGTCATGATAACAGCAAATTTTTAGTTATGACACTTTTATATTTTGGGTGGTTTTTAGCCTATTAATTCCTATTTCCCATTCCCCAGACTTATGTGAAGTCTGCATTTCCACTGCAAGTCTGCCCACTCCTACTTCAACATAACATTTCCTACAAAACTGGTAAGTCACACAGACAGAATTTGTGCCTTTTTGGAAAAGGTAATTAAGTTTATAAACACAAGAATTTTATACTGCAGTGTAGCTTTTCCTTGAGTGTGTATTTTGTTACCATTTCTTTGATGAAGTGATAGACCAGCAATTTTGCCCTTTTAAAAAATTATCTCTTACAGGAAGAAACATTTGTATGAGATAAAAGTTGAAAACTGGTTCTATTCCTTATCAAGTAACAGGAGATGATTTTTCCACATTCCTCCTGTTTTGATAGCACATTCTCTCTCCTCCAATATCACCACTTCTAAGTTTTTCCTTACACAAACTGGTGTTTAGCCAGACACACTTCTATCCTATAACTCATCAGTCATCGTTAAATAACAATTAAAAACAGTGAGGAAAAATGTCAAAAGAAAAAAACAAAGATTCCACTCACACTCCTGTTTGGTGCAGTTTCTGGGAACACTGATTTCATTGGAACTGTTTACATGAAAACCAGGAAGAAATAACTTGTAAAGCATCCTTTTATTCACAGGTACCAATTGAGCTATTAACAACTTGTATTTATAGCTGAAAAATGCAAATTTTCCAGTTGCTGAGATAGTCTGCTATACCTTTTTCACTATACAATTACTTTTCAATTACATTTTGCACAAATTAAATGAAGTTGCCCAAGTAACTTGAGTTATACTTGAAGGGATACAGAAGAGCAACACAATCCAAGTCCCAAGCTTCAGCAACTGTCCTGGTCAGGACAGAATTAATTCCTCCACAGGAATAATTTAATTCACAGATTATAATTGATCAGTTTTTAAGCTCTTTCTACCAGTTATGAGACAGTTCCAAGGACTAAAGTCCTCAGAAATCCTGACACATGCAGCAAAGGTGTAACCTAACAGCTCTGCAAACATGTTGAAGACCCAGAAAGTTCTGGGTTCAAAACAGAGTCCGAAACACCCTGCACAGGGTAGGGTCATCTTTAACTAGGTAAGGTTGCTCAGAGACCTGTCCAACTTGACCTTGAATGTTTCCAGGGATGGGGCTTCCATCACCCCTCTGGGCAACCTCTTCCAGGGCTTCACTACCCATCCTCACAGTAAAGAATTTTCTTCCTTGTCTGTAGCATAAATCTCCTTTCTTTTACTTTGAAGCCATTATCCCTTGTCCTGTCACAACAGGCCCTGCTAAAGAGACTGACCGCATCTTTCCTATAAGCCCTCTTTAAGTACTGAATGAAAGCCTGAAATAAGGTTTCCCTAGAGCCTTCTCCAGGCTGCACAATCCCAACTCTCTCACCCTATCCTCATATCAGAGATGTTCCAGCCCTCTTTGTGGCCCTCCTCTGGACCCACTTGAGCAGGTCCATGTCCTTCCTGTGCAGAGAACTCCAGAGCTGGACAAAGTACTTCGGGTAGAGTCTCACCAGAGTGGAGCAGTAGGTGAGAATCACCTCCTTTGACCCTCTAGCCACACACTGCAACATCTAGCTGACACATGGAGGTGCCTCCTTCTTTGAGGCTGGCGCTAGGCTCACCATTGCTATGTCCTCTAAGTCAAATCTAACACAACCACGTGCACATCCTTTTGCCTGCTACCTTCTTCATGGGGCTCTTCAAGGTAAGTATCTCCCAAGCAGGGTTTCCAGACTGAGCAGTGGAGAGCAAGAGATACTAGAAAATAGATATAGCTTCTTTTTAAAAGTCAAGGACAAAAATATACTTTATTCCACTCGAGATAAAAATTAGCCCTTCTACTAGGGAAAAAATAAAAAGGAAAAAATTTTTTAAAAAAGGGAGGGATTCTTCAACACTAGAGACTCTAAAAGTAACACCTCCATGAAGGCAAACCATGCCTAGCATACCACAGGATCACTGCCGGCTACTGCTATCAGCTAAGCAAGCACTCTCACCCTTACTCCAACCTGTCCCTCAATGTTTTATGGATGGGCTCGAGTACCCATCGCTATACAATCTTATTCCAGCCCTGACACTCTGAAATACATCCACTTCTGACTCAGACCTCTAATTTTCTATTCCCTCTGTAATTCTGCGGAATGTTTCCAGTGTGTGATCAGATGCTCACACGACCTGTCAGTTTTACTGATGCAAGCTGTTTACCTTCGCACAGTTCTCTTAACATCTGTAGGCGTGTCGCAAATTACCTGTAATTGCGGAAGCCTTTTTTTTTTGCTTGGTGCTTTCTGCTGGTTGGGTACTTCACATAACGTGCTTACAAGGAGCTGCTGAGAGAATACGAATTTTAAAAAAGCGGTATCGTTAGGTGTTAAATGTATGATTAACAGCGGCGAGAGTATTCCCAACCAAAACTGGTCGTGGGGTTCAAGCGCTTCCCCGTCAGGCTTAAGCTCAGGAAGCGAAAGTGGGAGCCCCCAGGCCGAGCTGGGGTAAATCCCGTCAGGCACAGGGTGCAGGGCACACAAGCACCCCTCCACCGGCCCCGGCCCGCTTCCGAGTGCAGCCCCCTCTCCCTCCCTGCGGCGGGCAATGCGGCCAGAGCTCCCGGCTCCGCTGCACAGGGCCCCGGGCCCGCGCTAGGGCTCAACAAGTGTAGCGGCGCCAGCGCGCAGGGACGGCGGGCCCGGCCAGCCCCACATCGCCCCTACCGCCGCCACCGGGCCGCACCTCACGGCGGTGCGCGTGCGAATGGCCTCCCCTACAGCCAATCCAGCCCGGCCCCATCCGACCCCGCCGCAGGCTCGCCCCCTCCTATCGCGCCCCTCACCTGCCTCAGTAGTGCCCGCAGCCTCTGGAGGAGGTTAGCGCCGCCGGGAGCTCTCGGGCACCGCGGGCGGCAGCGAGGACTTAATGTGAGCCTAGCGATGCCTGAGGAGTGGCCAGTCCCAGCTTCACCACCCCAGAGCTTTAAGGTCCTTCCCCGTTCACCTGCCGCCGCTTTTAACCCGCCCCTCGCCCGCCTCCGCCCGCGCCCGTCTCCTCCGGCCGCCCGCGGAGGCGGTGGGGAGCCCGGGGCGGGGTTAGGTGCTTATCCCGGTTGCTGTGCCCCTGGGAGGGGGGTTGTGTGGGGAACACGGCTTTAATCGTAAGGGGAGAACGGCCCAAATAACGGCCGGAACGGCTGAACTAAGCACAGGAGAGCGGGCAGGAGGGGTTGTGTTCCTCCCGGGGGCGGCGGGAGTTGGCCGCCCCGCGAACGCTTCCCGCTGCCCAGGCACCGATTTGAAGATGCGGTGGGGGGAGAGGAAGAGGAGAAGGAAATAAAGATAACAGCAGATATGTGGTTGGGTTGGGGGTTTTTGTGTTTTGGGATTTTTTTTTTTTCTTTTTTGATGTTGGTTGGTCGCTTTTGTGTGCGTGTGTGTGCTAAGAGGAAATTAGTTTTTTAAAGATGATAAGGTCGTATTTTCATCCTGTCAAATCTAGGTATTCGGAAAGGCCTTGGGACAGGGAAGAAAAAAAAATGGCCTTTTCTCCAGGAAATCATTGAAAAATTACGGGCCAAACAGAAGGAAGAGCCAGTAGTTCCTGGCTTTTTGAGGCTTGTTTTCAAGTGCTATTGAAATGCTAAAGCAGTGCCCTGCAAACTCGCAGGCTTTCAAGGAGCTGCAGATATTTGTCAGTGCAAAGACCTGGTTTGGACAGTTTTCTGTTTCTAAGGAATACAGTTGCTGGGGAAACAATTTACTTTGGGTTCAAAAATCCCTGCCCAAAACTGCATTCTCCATCTTGCACACATGCACATCAAATAAATGGTGTCTAATCCTTTTAACTAAATTCCCAAAGAAAACGTACCGCACAACTACAACAACAGTCCATTAGCCGAGGCTTTGGGTGAAAAATGCATGAGTCTGTGCTTTTATTACAGTATAAGTGTTAAAATGATTGCCATATAAGTTCTTCTGCCCTTTATCTCCAGTTCTTTGAATAAAAATAATCACAGAACAAAATACTTTGCAAAAGTCTGTGGCTTAATTGTTCTCACGCTCAGGAAGAAGAGGTAGAAATTTCTAGCATAAACAACTCAATCTTGTATTTGAAAGATTGAGACTTGGTTTAAACATTAGCCTCTGTCTCTGTGGTGCACGTCTTTCACCACCACTCCTTACCATTGCACCTAGATTCATGCAACCTACATGTTAGGAGCATGGGAAATTTGATGTTGGAAGGGATCTGAGGAGGCCTCTAACCCAACCTGGTCAAGCCAGGATCAGTTCTTATCTCAGACCATTCTGTAGTTGCATCCCATCAGTGGGGGACCTAGTACTTCTTGTAGCTGGGCTCAGTTCACTGCAGCAACTGTAGGATCAGGCCCAGGGTGCATCATGCTGTACTGAGCTAGTCAAGCAATGACCTGGTAGCATCAGCATGCTCCAGTTATGAATGATGAAGCAAGAGACACTAAATAGAGAGAATGAGATATAAGTGCTAGAAATTTAATAGAACAGAAAAAGAGTTTCCTAGTTTTAATCACAAGGTTTTCTTTGTAATGATGGGTAAAAACAAAATAAATAAATATGTTACTACATAGTAATCAGAGCTAAATTGTGTTTATTCCTTTACAGGTGAGGAATGTTTTGTGTGTTATTTAGCCAGCATAGAAGTAGTTTGATAAGCCTGTGAAATAAATGCACGTCTATTGATTACTTTTGAATGGTGACAGCCCCTCCTTCTGTAATAGCTTCACTAGAATGTGCAGGAATGTGTTTTGTTTGTTGACATACATTTTAAATAAAAAGGGAGAATAAAACATCAGATAAGCACAGAAACCATCTATTAATGACTTAGAAACAAAGAGGAAAATTAAAGTTATGGGGTTCAGAAATTTTGTGTCACTAGGTGCCTCACATGATGTAGGTACAAAAGAAACATCTCAGTAAGTGCATTTTTGCAGGTAAGTGCAGTTGTCACAACATAATACTGAGGACTAAGAGTAGGTTTAGATATAAAGCCTAACTAGGATAAGGCCAGTCTCTTTGGTATTACATATCATCTGTAAGGTCGTAATCACAGGCAAGACTTATTATCCTATAAGAGCACTTAAACCTTGAGCACCCTTTTTTAAAGTACTTCTGTAGATCAAGTTTTCCTTTTGACCAGTCTAATCAAACCAGAGTCTGAGATGACTGGAACTTTTGACTGAAATTTTAACCTCATTTTCATGTATTTCATTAGACTGAAGATTTGTTCAAAATCCAACTTCTCAATCTTCTTATTATTCAGAAGGGATAAAAAAGAAGAAAAAAAGAAAAAGGAAACAACCCAGGAAGTTTCTTTTCCATTCTTTCATAGTAGACTGCTGCTCAAACATTTTGATGAAGACTAGAAGCAGGAGGTTTTCTTCCTGAAAATTTCTGATTCTCTTCCAAACCTTCATATTTCTAATTAGACTCTTGGCACCTTTCTGGATATTAAGCAGTTCAAAGGGGAGAAAAGGAAGTTAAATCCAGTACTTTTCTGTAAAGCTGTTGTGCAGGTCTGTCTCAAAGTACACTCTCCTGCAACACATTTATTAGAGGACAACAGGTATATATGTGATGCTACTGTTAAATATTAAGTCTCAGATCAAGCCTTGTCCTTGTATGCTGCTCAGGAAGCTGCTCTCCTTTAGCTTTTATTTTTGGTTTAATTTACTGGCCAAAATTCCTACAGAGATCATATTGGCCCTGATTTATACACTCCTGGCAAATCCCAGGACCTCAGCTAGCCAGAAATTACACCCAGAGAGTCATTTCCTTCTAAGTATGATTGCTTTAATGATGGTGTGGTCTATCAGAAAGGTTACTCATGTGATATCACGATTTATTAACCATTACAGCTCCTCAAGCATTTGTATTACTGTTTCAAGTATACTTTTCATCACCTGTGAGGGCCTTGCAGGTGCTCTTGCAGAACAATTAGGATTGTGCTTTCCTTGAATAATCAGACAGATGGCTGTCTTCTTAACATTTGACCTCAATGGGATTTTCCTTTTTTCTTTTATGTTTTAATTTTCAATTAACTGATATTCATTAAATATCTCAAGAGAAATATACTGGGTTCATTCCTGCTAAAGTAACTTGGAAGTGTCAGTGATGCTCCTTCCTTGTGGAGATAGAGAACCAAGAAAACCTCCCCAACCCCAAATGATATGGGGGACCAACAAAAGGGGGTGAAAATGGTTCCTAGTACTGCCAGTACGTGACCAGCCTGACTCACACTCAGCCATGTAATTTACACTTTTTGCCTCAAAATGGACATAGATGTTTTAGTGCACAGCCATGTGCTTCCAGAACACCACTGGAAAGTGTACCTCTCCTGCATGCTAGGTAGACTAAATCATCGTCAGACACCCATCAAAGCCTCTCAGTGAATTTCTTAAGCTGACAGCTCCAGATATCCAGCATCAGCTTGATTTGAAAGGCAGGGCTTTCTCCATCCTTAGGCAGCCCAGTAATTTCTGCAACACTATTGCTAATTCAGAAACTGACAGTTTCCATCTCCCCACCCCTTTAGTTTATTACAAATATTTCATCAGACCAGCTGTAGTCTGCTGTGTCCTTTGCTCTGGGCAAAGGGGGACAAGAAAGGCTGTCAGCAGCAATGCACAGTTGGTGTTGTGATGTTTCTCCTGGAGCCTGCAGCTGCTACAATTCCCTCACTTTGGTGGCACCTAGCCCAGGCTCTAGAGGACCCCATGGAGGCTTCCAGCTGATTTAATTGCTTCGTTGTACCCTGGCTTGATGTAATAAGTTCATTGTTCCCCAGTTCAACTTAATTGAG
The DNA here is from genome assembly GCA_013399055.1 of Ramphastos sulfuratus. Lineage (NCBI taxonomy): Eukaryota > Metazoa > Chordata > Aves > Piciformes > Ramphastidae > Ramphastos > Ramphastos sulfuratus. The sequence continues at coordinate 94,565 of WBNM01001967.1, forward strand.
TTGTTGTTACCCGATTTAACAGACTGATTGCTGCCTGGCTGTATTTAATTAATTACTACCTGACTTGATGAATAAACAAATTCTTGCTCCTGACTACCAGAACGGCTCATGTCTCGCAAGCTGTGCTGTCTGCCTTAGCCCCTTCCCCTGCACCAACCTGCTCTTCTTTTCCTGTAGCTCTACCCCCACCCAAGGAGCTTCTCTCACTCATCCTCTAATCCTCCTCTCCTTTCTCCTTTGCTTTTCCCTGGCTTTAGCCCCGGACCCGCCTTTAGCTTTCTTCATAGACTTCTCCCCATTGTGTCCCACAGGAACCCTCCCTGCTGCAATATCTCTAAAGCTGCTCCTGAGCTCCTCCAAACGCTTTTGCTTTTCACTTGCTTAATGTGTCCCAGACTGCCCGTCCTGTAAGTGGGACTTCTGCTTAGCAGTCCTGCACAGGCAGCAGCACTTGTCCAGTGCTCTCCTTTTTCCTTCATTGATTCTGCTGTCTTGTATCCAGTTTTCTCTTCTCTAGAAGCCTGTCCCCTTTGTACATGTTACCCAGCATCATCTAGGCTCTTGGCTATTATTTCTTCCCTCCCTGCCTGAGATCCATTTGCTTCCTTTGAGATTTCTGTGTCCACTGTAAGAATATCTTCTCTGGTTGTTCCTTATCTCGTACTCTAGCCTTTTGTTTTCACCTAAAATGTTCTGATGATGGTTCAGATTTCTCACCGATCTTCCACTCTCTGGCTATCGCTTCATTCCCCAGTCTCCCCAGATCTCATAGACTTATCCCTCTGCAGGTCCCTTTGTCTCCATTCAGCAGAAAATGAAGTATAGTTATACCTTGCCCTCTCTTCTCAGCTGCTCTGCTCCACTATCCAGCTAGTGTCAAAGCTAGAACGTGTTGGCCATGTCATACTTTCTGTGTTTACCCATTTTATCTTTTTCTTGAATTGTCAACTGCCTTGGAAGAGAGTCCAAGAAGGATTGCTTGTCTCTCGTGTAATCCTCATCACCCAGTAGCCATCTGACAGCTAGCTTCTGTATTCCTGGGAGCAGATTCAGAGTGTACTGCCCTTCCTTCCTCTGGCTCTCTTTTTTTCACTAGCACAAAGATGTTTTCTTGAAGGGTGAATCTCATTGTCTACAAAGACACTTCTTTCTTCCCCTCCAGCGTTTAAAGGCCCTTTACTTATCCTACACTGCATGGCTGATGGTCTTCAGTTTCACTTGCAGTTAATTAACCTGTCTCTGTTTTGCTTTTCATGCTTGTAAAAGCCATTATATTTCTAGGGTGTTTTTGTTCAGACCTTTCTGGTTTTCATATGCCAGACTTCAATGATTTAAAATACCTAAGCGCCTTGGAATACACTTTGGGAGAACTGAGTATTTTGATTTTTTTTTTTTTTTAATCCACGTAAGGATTTTTGTTGTTGTTGTTGTTGTTTTCGGGGTTTTTTTTTTTGTTGTTCGGTTTTTTTGTTTGTTTGGTTTGGTTTTTTGTTTTGCTTTGTTTTGGTTTTTTGTTAATGAAAAGGGCGTTTCCTTCCTTCAACTACAAATTAATTCCAGTTTCTCTCTTTTCTTACAGGCTTCTGAACCTGAGTGCAATTCTCTAAGAGATGCCTGGTAAGCAGGATGGGATAATACAACTTATGTGCATCCTAGTTAATGCAAGACAGTCATATTCCTACTCCTCAAACATCCATCCTCTCCCCTGTATCACAGAATCGCAGAGTGGTAGGGATTGTAAAGGACCTCTGAAGATCACCTAGTCCGATCTCAGAGTTCCTCCTAGTTGTTGGCTTCAGCTCATTTGCTGATTTACAAAGGCCATCTGACTTCACAAATACTGGCAATGCCTTTCACACTACTACTAAATGAAGGCATGACTCTCAGCCCTGTTCTGAAAGTCGATGCCAAACCTCTCATAAAATGTTATGAGAACAGGACTGAGCCACAGACTCTTCATTCTGTTCTCCGTGATGGTAATAACAATAATATTAAAATTAACTCTAGGGCTGGCAAGTTTCAGACTCGACATGTTCCATCTTCTGCGTTTGGTAAGATTTCTTTCTGGTGGTTCCATTCACTGAGCAGATATATTCAAGATAAGGATGCTTAAGGGTTTTCGTAGTGTGGAGCACAAGTTAAGAAAGAGAAAATGGAGATTGCCCTTCTATGTGCAATCTGCCTTCCCTTTGTATTTGCAAAGCCCCCCTGTGGCAGGAACAATAGCTGTGTAGATGTTTAACTAAAAGTATTTATGGTCTTTTACCTTTATTTGGTGTGAAGTATTTTCTCCTTTTCTAAAATGTTAATGACAATGTAAAGTTGTTCCCTTTTTCATTCCCTCCCTGCAGTTCAGAGACTTCTCCTATTAGTGAAACCTCTGCTGTCAAGCACTTTGCACTTCCTTCAGAAATTGCAAATGAAGCTAAATCTGTGCAAAGTACTTCACAGCAGCGTTATCAGAGGTTTTCATTGGTTATCATCACATTGATGTAATTATCGTGGCGTCTGTGTGATCTAACAAAGGCAAGAACAGAGATAAAAAAACCTAAAGTTTTACAAGATTATTTATGCAAACGATTTTATCTCAAAATGAGAAACGAACTGAAAATCAGAGGTAACCATTTCGGTACGCTAGCAGGCGAAGAAGAGTTGCTGCCTGCTGCGCGGTGAGATGGTTCTTCCCTTTCATATGGGTCGTGTACCACCTACATAGCTCAGACAGGTCACTCTGTTTCCTGGAATGGTTGTGCCACCTTCCACAGTGTGCAGGCACAACCTGGAGCATGGACTGGAACACAGAGTGCTGCTTCCCTGCACAGTGCCTTGTGCGATACTTACCGTGGTGCGGTCATGAAAAGCAATACTGGTTACACGCCGGGAGGTAGATAGGGTCTTTTTTCCCCCCACATATGGGGATCTAAAGGCTTTTCTCCCTTCCTCTCTCTACATATTGTAGTCTTTCTTCCTCTCAGATTACAGAGCTTGTGGTGAAGGACAAGATCTTTCTGTGAACTCCCCTGATGGGAGTGGGGATCACTGGATGAGGTGTAACTTCACTCCATGTTTCCAGAGCTGTGGGAGTTTCCCTCAAGCAGCAGCAGCAACAACAGCAGGTTTTGCCATCACCTTTGCTTCCCACCACAGCATCCTCCTACCTTTCCTTGGTAATACCTGTGCCAGAAGATTTTTATAAACACCTACTACCGTGCCGACTCTTTGCTGACAGTAGTGCAGCAATCTGAAAAGGACAAATCCTGCACACATTACCTTAGCTATACATACCAATAAAAAGCCCCATTCCCATGCATATTACCAATACCATCTTTGAATGTCACCAGTCCGCTCAAGAGTTGTAAACTTTCCATCCAAATCATGCTGATCATTATCTTCTTTAACTCTGGGCATGTTGAACACCCCTAATTTGGAAAGTATTGTTAAATTCTTCTGAAAGTGAGCTGGCTTACATGGAGCACCTTGCTGAGGACATTAGGGGCAACATTTCAGGGAGTTCTGTGTGTAGGTCATAGAAAATTAAATTAACTTGATCTCATATTCCTTACACACACTCACACACACACATGACCCAATAGAAAAAGCCAAGAGCAGTCTACATCTGGAAGAGCTGAAGGAATGCTGCTAGGTCCATGTCTAAGTGGAGACCAGTGACAAATTGAGTCCCTCAGGGATCAGTCCTGGGACCAGTCTTGTTCAGTGTCTTTGTTGGTGACATGGACAGAGGCATTGAGTGCACCCTCAGCAAGTTTGCTGACAATACTGAGCTGTGTGGTGCAACAGACATGCTGGAGGGAAGGGATCCATCCAGAGGGACCTGGACAAGCTGGAGAAGTGTGCACAAGCCAACCTCATGAAGCTCTACAAGACCAAGTGCAAGGTCCTGCATCTGGGTCAAGGCAATCCCAAGCACAAATACAGGCTGGGCAGTGACTGGCTGGAGAGCTGCCCTGAGGAGAGGGACTTGGGGGTGCTGGTGGAGGAGAAGCTCAACATGAGCCGGCAGTGTGCACTTGCAGCCCAGAAAGCCAAGCAGAGCCTGGGCTGCATCAGGAGAAGTGTGGCCAGCAGGTGGAGGGAGGTGATTCTCCCCCTCTACTCTGCTCTGTTGAGACCCCACCTGGAGTACTGCATCCAGTTCTGGAGCCTCTATTCCAAGAGAGATGTGGACATGCTGGAGTGTGTCCAGAGAAGGGCCACAGGGATGCTCAGAGGGCTGGAGAAGCTCTGCTATGAGGACAGACTGAAAGAGTTGGGGCTGTTCAGTCTGCAGAAGAGGAGGCTCCCAGATGACCTTCTTGTGCCCTTGCAGTATCTGAAGGCGGCCTACAAAAAAGCTGGGGAGGGACTTTTTAGGCTCTCAGGTAGTGACAGGACTAGGGGGAATGGAACAAAGCTGGAGGTGGAGAGATTCTGACTGGATGTGAGGAGGAAGTTCTTCAGCATGAGAGTGGTGAGAGCCTGGGTTGCCCTGGTTGCTCAGGGAGGTGTTTGAGGCCCCATGGCTGGAGGTGTTTAAGGCCAGGCTGGATGAGGCTCTGGCCAGTCTGATCTAGGGGAGGGTGTCCCTGCCCATGCCCATGTTTGGAACAAGATGATCCTTGTGGTCCCTTCCAACCTTGACTGATACATGTAACAATGGAGTTTGGGCAAAGGAGTTCAACCATTTGCATCTGCTCATCTTTGACAGCCAGTAAGACACATGGATTTGGGAAAGAATATATACATACAGATCTATACAAATACACAAACTGTCAATTTTCCTTACTGGGCCATTCAGGCAGAGTAAATATGTATAACCCTCTAAGCAGCTACTTCACTGTCACAACATCAAGGCAGACCACAAATAAATGGTCTTCCTCAGAAGATTTGCTGTTTTTTTCCTACTCCAAAGTTATTTGCTATTAAATGTCTACTGTGTTTTAAGCAACTGTGCAGAGAACAATGAACTGCAGGACAGAGACTCTATAAATTAAACCTTAAACATGAGCTGCTAAAGGCCTGCAGAGTTTAGCCTTAGAGGCACAATAGGTGTGAAAGCTCATGTAATACAAAGAGTCTCGGTGAATTTGCTGCCAAGTTCCCAAATGACTTAGCTCCTTCAAATGCTTTGCTCTCTTCTTCCATAGTTTTATATGGAAACTGCCTAATTATGTAGTGTTTCTGCTTCCATCTATGCTTTGCACTTTTATATATGTTTCAGGCATGAAAAGACATGCTTTCTATTAGCAAAAAAAAAAAGATGATTATGGTTAGAATGTGTTTGCAGGCCTTTGACTTTTCCCCATCAGTTGGTAACTGCAGCTATGCATTCACTTCCGGATGTGTAATTACTTGCAAAAAAACTCCAGCTTCAGATATTACCTATTGCATTGACATTTTCACTTTATAAATTATCATATCTAAGAAATGTCATTATTTGGCTTGCTATTGTAAGCACCACAACTAATTTCAGTCTTTGGAGGTCCAGGTGAGCATTTTCTCTGATTCCCTGAGGCTGTGAGGGTCTGATATGGATGTTTTCATACGCCCACAAAGTCATTCAGAGACCACTTGGATAAGCAGGTATTCACCTATTTATATGTTTGCAGAATCAGGCCCCAGGCCAGGAAATGGCATCAAGTTCAAGCCCATGTGACAGAAATGTATGAAGTCACTGGCTCTTTGTATGCCAAATATTCCTTAACATTTTTGGCCAGAGTAATAAAAAGGGCTCCCTGCTGGTGCAGAATGTAAACCTCAGCAGTAATTCATATTTTTCCTCATGACTTAAAGAAAACGTTCCCCATTAATTTGTTGCCTCTTCCCACACTTGCAGGATGAGGAAGAACCAGGGTCTCCTGAAGCTTCCCAGCTATCCCCAGACAGATAGGCCTGGCCTTCTGCATTGTCTTTGTCTTAAGAACTGCTGGGCATCCAAAACATGGTAAGGGCTTTTGCTTTTCTAGATAGTACAAAACCCCAAACCAATCCAACAACAACAAAACTCCCCAGAATATTACATTCTCCCCTTGCCTCCCTTACACCTTACCAACAAAATGAGAAAGCAGGTAAGAGCCTATCAAAGAAGTCTTTGGTTTAGCTATGATGAGGTCCATTTCACTGAGATTCCAGTAGTTCTCATGGCTCTTATCCTCCCCATGTCCTCTTTTTCTTCTCCCACACATCTTGCCGCTTCTTGCTCTTTACGTTTTAGGCCAAGCATTTTTGCCTGCTCTCACAAGCATTTCAATTATCTGAGAAGCTTAGCAAGCAGTGGCAAAATAATAATGGATTTCCACGAGTTACTCCAAATGGGCTGTGACTTTGAATTAATGATCTGCAACAGCTGAGTGCAAGACCTTGCTCTGTCGGATACTGGATTTGACCAAGAGCCATTCCCAGCACGTGCTTACAGAAGCATCTCAAAAGCAAAATGCTGTAAGAAAACACTCTTTACACAAGCTGAGTAAACTAAACTCTGCAACATAGGTAGAGGCTGAGCAGAAAGCTAGCAGCATTTTGGGGGTGGTCCCAGCTGACTGGAGATTGGCAAACGTTATGCCTATCTACGAGAAGGGCTGGAAGGATCCAGAGAACTACAGACCTGTCAAGCTGACCTCAGTGCAGTGCCAGGGAAGGTAATGGAGCAGATCACCTTGAGTGCTGTTATATAGCATATACAGGGCAACCAGGTGATCAGG